>VZRO01000866.1:1546711-1626927 GCA_013397915.1 Daphoenositta chrysoptera
CGGGGCGGGCAGCGCCGCCGGGACCCCCCCGCCGCCGGGCCGAGGCCGGGCGGGGGCTCTGCCGCTTTTCCCCCGCTACCGAGGGCCCGGCCCCGCTGCCCCGCACGGCCCCGCCGCGCTCAAGTTCTGCGAGTCCCGGCGGGGAGGCAGGGAGGGAGGAAGGGAAGGAGGAGACAGCCCCGCCGCCCGCCCCACCGGGGCCGGGCAGGGTCGGTGCCCGCGGGTGGCCCCAGCGACAGGAGGCACCACGGGCGGGGGCACCGAGCGCGGCCCTGCCGGGGCTGGAACCACGGGAACGGCAGCGTGGCCGGGAACAAGCCACACCTCTGATCTTCCATCACCGGTGGGTGCGGGTGCCCAGACAGGGGTGCTCCTTTATGAAAGCGCTGTAAACGAAGGAGCCTCCGTGTTTCCACTTACAAAGCCCAAGACACCAGCCTACTGCAAAGGGCGCTCCATTGAAACTCAAGGAACCTTCTTTTTTACCCATTTTTAAACTATCACTGTTACAGCGCTGCAGACTCAAGTCTCAGTATTGGTGCCGCACAGAGAAAGGTAGGGCACATATTTCACATGCAACGGTGGTCAGGGAAAGATGCTGTCCTTAGAACAGTCTCTAATTAATGAAATTACACAAAACCCACAACACAAGGCTGGAAAGCACAGGAGTACAGAAAAACTCCTTCGACAAAACAGTACTGTCATATACAAAAGCCATTCGAAGGAACTCTTTCACCTGAGTAAACTCTAATACTGCACAAAAAAAGCAGCTCCCTCCGGGACAAATAGGAACCCAGCACAAGGGTGATTTTCTAACCGAATTACCTTGTGCTCCAGCGGGGTTACCTACTCACACACCACCTTTCAAAGCTTTCTCGGCTTTTGTTTCTCCTAATACCTGGCAGAAGTGGCCAGGTGTCTCTGACCAGCTCATGAGATGGACATTTTTCCAGAGAGTGCACTCTAGGATGTAACAGGCTTCTGGAGCACTTCAAAGGGATGCAAGAGTGTGGATACAGACTTAGATGTTAACATCTAGATCAGAGTACGAAGGCACATAAACCAGGCATAACAAAAGAAATGCTGTTTAGGTGTGAGAATCTATCAAGCATTTGTGGCAAAACTAATATTTTTGAGAGCACCTGGGATCTTGCTTTCATGCCCTCAATAAATACTCCACAGTTTCAGTTTTACTCTTAAATAGAAAAGAAAAAAAAAAGAAAAAGAAAAACAGTAAAAATGCTAAATGTTTCATGAAATAGTAGCTTTTATTTTCCAGTCAACTCTACTTCATATGCTGAAAAATAGCACTTAGCTAGAAGCAAAACCAGCAGCATACAGTTCAGGACTATTAGAAGGATGGAAGGCATTACTAACTAATCCCTGGGATTCATGCTAAACTCAGTTTTTGTTGTTTTCTGTAACTTAGGCTGAAAAATCATCACTCTCTGTCTTAATTTATAACCTGTTTTAGGCAGGACCTTGCATATGCACCAAGTCACAGCAAAGAGCTAAATGAAATTGCCCTTCTCCATGTCCCCAGTTACCCAGAATCACTGCTCCATCGCACTCCTCAGCAATCCCTGCTCCACAGCCACCATGAAAGACTACGGTGCCATGTCAGGGCAGATACCAAACTGAGACTACAGCTGTCACCTCTCTCCTTCACCCGGAGCTGTCCTTTAGTCCTCTGCTACACCTGATCATCAAACAGCAAGCCTGTAGCCCTGCTGGAACAAGGCCAGAAGTAGTTTGCACAGTGAAGCCCTAAAACAGAACTGGTGGTTCTCGGGTACTTTGGTAATAGCACAAAAAAATAATAGTCCTCTTTCTGCAAATGCATCAGCAGCATGTATGAGATGAGAACAATTCCGAATCTGCCAGATCAAGGACAGTACAGTGAGATCCAAAGTCAAGGTGCCCTACTCCTTGCTTAGCAGCCAACATAGAGCTGTAAATGAGGGGGCTCTCATTTAGAGATGGCCAGGACTGAAGTGCAGCACCAGGTACAAGAGAAGAGTTGCACTTAGATGTTATCCATATCAAGCTAGCATGGGAACGGACAGATTTATCACATGAACATGCATAGGTAAGTGTGTTGGACACGATACAGATGTTTGTAAGAATTTTAAAAAATGAAAATGCAACAGGTAGCTGAATTTTGAGACCTCTGTTCATTAAACTGACACAGCTGTTTTTGGAAAATCTACTCAGAATAACCCATAAAACCACTAATAAAATAATATCCATTCCTTTTGGGGAGCTTTCCTCACCTTGCAGCAAGGCTGATAATCCAGCCTTTGTGTGGCACACTCCAAGGGGTCAATGCCTGACTCATGTTAGAGGAAAGGAGGGCAGACTCAAACCAGTGAAAAGAATGAATGTTACCTGACGTTTCCAAAGAAGGGCCGTAAGGACTGCAACAAGCACATGTTCTTTCAAATTGAGTAGGTTTAAGTAAGTTTAAACAGCAAAATGGAAGCATAAAAATGGCAAAGGAAGAACTGTGATGCATTTGACTCAAGTGTTTACATGCCACAAAATACTCAGTAATACCGTGTACCCAATTAGGTAAATCTTAGCCCAGTAAACAAAGCTTAAATAATTTGCAAAGATAAATGGAGCTGACATAAATTGAGACATTGCTAGATGTGTTAACTCATTTTAATCTGAAAACAAGGTAAACCAAAATAAAATTTATTTCAGTGCAGAGGGACAACACGTACGCAAACAATACTTCAGTGGACAGAGTGGTGCATAAATCTCACTATGGCTCCATTGATGAGCTTGCACTACTAAATAATAATGCAAATAACATCTCAAAAGCTACCGTGAAAATGCTACAGATATTTAAATTTTCAGCCACTGGTAGAACACAGGTATTAGAAATGATAGTGTGCTTGAATAAAAGCAAGGATTGCATTTGCTGGAACACAAAGAAAGCTGTGAAAGCCTCACTGAGGTCAGAAGACATTTACAGGGAACACAGTGTCACGTGTGTTTCTCCCTTATTAAATTAAAATGCCATTGGCCTTCTGAAGCACTGAACAGAAACGAGAATATGTTTAGGATTATGGAATTTAAATTAATACCTTCTACTAAAAAGAGGAATGTACTGCGCTCTGATCAGAGAAAAATAAGGTGATTTAGCCGACAAGGCTCTTTGCTAGGTATTAAAATAGCATAATGTGTATGAGTTCACCAGTTACAAAAGCCAAAAAAGAAAGAAAATCTACAAAAGCTCAAAGAAGAGACTAGCCAGGAAAGGTAATTTCCTTGTGTTTATACAAAGGCAGTAATAATCTTTCAAGATGCTGGGTCCATGGTGTTCTGTTTTCACCCATACTGACTGGTAGTTCTTTGAACATTGTGACTGGTACACAGACAAACAGCTTGTGCAGGTGTGTTATTTCTGGTCGGTTGGTTGGTTGTTTTTTCTGCAAGTCTCTGCCCTTTTTTGCATTTTCTGGCCAAACACAGGCGGATATGATGAGAAAGGGCCCATTAACCTCAAGAGCTTTGTCCAAGCTGGTGCTGATGCAGATCTTGGACCTTGTCCCTCTCTCTGTAAATTCACACAACTCCTTGCACTTGGTGCTCATTTCTCAGTGCTCACTCCCTGGTCCATATGTGATGAGTGATTGTATATTCTTCAGTGGTGGCAGAGAACCACTCCACAACACCTTTCTTCACAAGAGCCGTTTGAGCAAAATCTACCAATGGGCCACAAACTACAGCCCTTTCCAGTGCAAACTGCTGTCCCCACTGTGCACTCTGGGCATTTCTGCTTACCCTTTTCCCCTTCTTTATAAAGCAGAGCACTGCTGACGAGGAGGGATGGTGGGGTCTGCTTCAGGGACATACCAGCCACATACAGCTTCTACTGCACCCAGCTCCACCAAGGCACAGCACAATCACAGAGACAGTGGGAACTGCAGCACAAAGTTGAGGGGTTTGCTGAAAGTCACACAAGAAATTTGTGGACAAGTAGGGAATCATCTGTCAGTCCTCATTCTGGTGATTTAATGAAAGGATTAGCCTCTTCCTGATCAGTAAAAAATTGTACTAATTATAAGGCAAAGATTCTGCTGGAAGCTCTACCATGGATAAAGTATACCACACACCTGAGAGCAAATAGAAGGTGAGACAGAAAAAAAAAGAGCTTGATTTTGTACCTTGGGCAAGAAAGATTAATTTCTTAGTTGCTTTTCTGAACAAGAGGGAACAGAAACCACCAACTCCAGCTCCTGCTGAAGAGATTGACTTGGTAAAACCTCAGCCCCTCTGAGCTCACCAAAGCAGGTTCCAGAGCAAAAGAAAAGATGTCCCATAGCCTTGATCATTTAATAGGTTTATCCTCAGACACATAAAAAGCTTATAGTAATGAGCACTCAGGAGCTGAATTTCCTGACATTAAGAAGAAATACAGTATTACATGTAAAGAAGGCTTTGTGTATCAAATGTCTCCAGTTTGAATTAGGGAGAAGTGGTTGTTTTGAATATTTTTCAGTACAGTGACACTTCCTCTGAACCTGAACTCCTAGGGCATCTCCAAACCTTTTGGCAGTAGTATGAGCAGCTCAGAACAGATGCTTTGGAAAAGGGGCAGCCAGACCCTGTTCCTTCCACCCACTCCCACTGCCCAGCAGATGCCCTCATCTACAGGATGTCTCACAAGGTGTTTAAGAACCCTTGATGGCTTTCTCCCCAATAAATTTTTATACTCCTTTTTGGAAACCAGTAATACCATTGGCCTCCTCACTATCTTTTGGCAAGGAGTTCTACAGGTTAATCATGTGGCAGGAAAAAGCTTTTATTAGTTTTAAACTCCTTCTCGATAGTTACATTTAATGCTCACCTTAACTTATAAGGTGAGCATTGTAAGATTATATTGTGAAATGGTAATTTTATGTTCTCCATAACAGTCATGGTTTTACACACCTCTGTTGTATTTCATTCCTCAATTGTTTCATTTCTGCAGGCACCTGAAACTGCCTAATCTGTTCCATCATTCCCTGGGCAGCAGCTACTCTTCACGCTCCACTGACCTTGTCACTGTTTCCTGTGCCTTTCTAGTTCTATCACATCTTTTCTGAGACAGGATAACTGGAGCTGCACACAGTACTCAAGGTGCAAGTGCTCCAGGGGTTTCTAGCACGGCAGGATGATAGCTCCTATTTGCTTTCTGTACCTTTTCCAATAATTTCTGCTTGCATCTGCTGAGCTAGCACTTCAGAGAGATTCACACTTTCTCTGTGGTGTTTTTCCTGTGAGGAAACGGATCCCAGTAGCATTCCTTACCATGAGTGACCATAAATTTTATATGTATGTGTATATATATATATAAAATATTTATATACACACCCCCCATATATCTGGGTTTCATCAATGTGTGCATTACCCTGCACTGCTCCCCCACTTTATGCTGTTGTTAGTTCAGCCGATGCGCCATATCAAGAAATCCTTCTGCAGCTCTTTCCTGTCCACTTCTGTTTCTCTATTCCAGTGATTTTGTCTCTTCATCTCCTCACTCTTCAAGATGGTTTAGGAGCATGTCCAGGACTGCACAGTTCAGTCCCTCTTCACTGGCAATTTCCCCACTGAAGAGACCTGCCCTTTTTTGTTTGTAGGAAACACCCAGTGAGGGAAGCATTTTAGAAATCCAGACTTCTTCCTCACCTTTACCCAGTAGCTCAGGGAACATTAAGGAATTTGGGGGAATGTTTTCCCCCAAGAGCCATGCAGCCCCTTACCCAGATGACCAAACCTGACTGCCAGCCTCCCACAGGGTGGGTGCTGTGATTTTCTGCAGATGCAGTTCATGTCAAACCTCCAGATGTTGCCACATTTGTCCTTTGAACCTGAGAGCTGCAGAAGCACCTTCTAGGTGCACACCTCCTTGATGGGTTCAAGTCTCCTGCCAGCTGTGGTTGCTGTTTCACATCTGCAGCCCTTCCAAGGGAAAACATGCTGGAAGGCAGGAGATCTCCCCCGCCTGCTGATCCCTCCGGGCTCAGAGGTTACGAGAGAGAGGAAAGCAGATTAAAGGGCTGTAATGCAGCCAGCACGGGAAGATCTGACCCACAGGGCTCCAGTAATTGAGGTTATTAATCCATAGCAGGTAACGATGGCTTTGCCTGAGGCATGACCCAAGTTTTGAGGGCAGCAGATCACAGTAAAGCCAGGCCTTTGAGGTGGGCAGCAAGCCAGCCTGCTGGCCAGCAGAGTTCCTGGGCTCAGCTCACCGACAGCCCCTTGGCTCCTCTGCTTTCAGCAGGCAGCCACCAAGGCAAAGCCAGAGCTGGGATAGGTGCAGCTTCCAAATTCAGGACGTGCTCTTGGCTTTCCCCCCAGTTCCCTGCATGAAATGGGAACAACTGCTAGGCCACTTTCCTCATTTAGGAGTGGGACCAATCCCTCCATCTCACAGGGAAAAGTTGTCAGGCTCAATAAAGGGCATTTTCTGAGGGTAAAAGTACAACAGACCAACCATGCAAGAAGCCATCTCCCCCTTCCCCTCCAGCAAACTCACTCCTAATGTTCCAGAGGGCATTTGAGGTTGGGAGCAGCATCTGTGGAAGCACGAGCCTCCCCATCTGCCTACTGCAGTGACACTTACAAAGCCTTTTACTGTTGTCTAGACCTGAAGTGTATTTATTCTGGCATGCTAATACAACACATGTGGCACAGCCTCATCCAGACAAGCAAGTACTTGCCTAACTGCCTGCCTTGGGAATGATGGTACAAGAAATGCTTTCTGCTCCAATTCACACCTGCTCCAATGACAGAAAAGCCACTACCAGGACACCACGATTCAGACCCTCTCTCTTTAAGTGGCCACCACGGCTGAAGAGTGAACGGAGACATATCTGAAACAGATTTCTCTGGAAAGACCACTATTCTGGAACATGCAACTCCCAGTGCCTGCAGTGTAGCACAGCTAAGGTTCTTTATCAGACCCACACACAGACTTGTCCCTGCTGGTTCTGAAAGGAAGAGAGTGATAAAAGCTAGGTATTAAATAATAATATTACAGCACACTTGTAAAGGGTCTATGCAGGTAAAAGAAAATTAATGTTTCAAGAGACTTGAAGACGAGATTTACAAGACCTTTATAAGAGCCACCCTTGGAATCCTGGCTTGTTAAGACAGGACTTCCTACTATGTACATTTTTTCCAGGGGAATTTAAGTTAAGAAGACTTTTTGTCTGGAAAATTTCTTTTTCTGAAACTCATGTAGTGTAGTCCTCACCAGAAGGCAAGAGAGCCAATTTAAAAAAAAAAAAAAAAGTCTCTTTCTCAGAGCACACTATTACTTTGGGGCAGATACTCCAAAGTAGTAAAAAATAAAATAAAAAATTAACATGCTATTTTCCTTAAAATAACATTTTTCTAAAGTATCTAAGCTTTGCTGAAGTATTTTGACAATATTACGAAAATAAAGTTGCAAGGAAAGGCTTTGACATTATCAAAATAAAACATTTCCATAAGATTCTCAAAGTCAGACAATCGAGGAATAGCAGGACTGTTTGGCTGACAGTGGTGTGAACAGAGAGGAACTCAACTCACTCCCCTTTAGGCCACAAGTCCCCCCTGCTCTGCAGCCCCCTGCACATGGATATACACGTACCACACACTGGCTTCAGGGGATAGAGAAGATATTTTGCTGTTCATAGTTTCAAGACAAATGGTGAAGGCAGTTTATATGATCAGGCTCAGACCCTGCCAGCTACAAGGCAGAACACCACTTCCTCCACCCTCTGCTGTAAGAGAAAACCCAAACCTAAGTAACACATTTGGGGTTCCTTTTTTCATTTGACTCATGGCCCAGCATCTTTTAAGATTTCTGTTGTTAGCTTTTCTCTGCAACCATTAGAACCAGAAAATCTAAATATGCCCAGTTACCATTATTACATAATGGCTCAGGGATTTCGGAAAGATCCCAAATCTTCTAACAGTTAGCAACACCAGTTTGCAATAACCACACCAGTGACAGGTAACGTGGCTGGCTCCCAGGGACAGGAATCATTGCTGACATGTGACATGCTCAGTAATGCCCTTACTCTGTTTCTGCTGAAAACACAGCAGTGCCAGCCCACAGGCAGCTCAGAGTGATTATCAGCCCCTGAAAAGCTCTGCTCCCCTATGACAAAGTAAAAACCCTACTTTCCTCAGCAGCTGATATTTCACTTAGGATGGAATAAAAATTCTAGCAAATCCCATTCCAAAACATGCATGATCTGGGAAATTAGGGAGGAAAAAGAATTGTTCAAGTCAAAGATGAAGCACTATTATGTGAATATTGCTGTGGAGCACAACAAGAAAGAGGAAACCACAAAAGATAGATGACCAATGGGTGGAATTTCAAAAGGGGAGTAAAATACAGGAGGAAAATGCTTCTATGTGTGAGCAGATAAATCAGCCAGGCGTTTCTTTATCAGGCATTACCAGAGGCCTTGAAGGTCAAGCACCACAATGATTGTCTACTTCCCACAAGCAAAGTTCAAAACCTGGACCGCACACGCGGCACATGTGATGGACCTGGCACAGCATAAAATGCAGCTCAGCACAAACTAAAGCTGTAACTGCAGCCACAGAATGGACTGAGGAAGGGTTAGAGGAGAGAGGGGTGGGTGCAGAGGATTTTCCAATAATGTTAAGAGAGCTGGGGCCAGATTCTGACCTGCTGTAACTGATACTGCTCCATGAGGTCTGAATTTAGCCCATACATTTCAGGCACTGATATTTCCTTTTTTTTCCAGCAGGCACTTTAGGGATGCAAAGCAGAAACGATAAAGCTGAGCTGCTGCTCTGTCAGCATGTGCTAAGCTATTTATGAGTCACTAAAACACACCTTTTCTAATTCTCACCTTAGCTTGTGAATGGCATGTGGCCAGGATGCCTTCACCAGCTACTTGAGAAAAGTCACCACAGTGTGCTATATGCCAGGCTATTGGCAGAGCCACTGCACTGGCTCTGCTGCAGGACATGTTTGACCTCCAACCAGACCTGCATTAGCCCTCTGCCCGTTTACATTGGGACAGTCACAGACATTATCTAAACAAGTGTCACCCGATGGCAGCAATAAATTTTAGGAATTTCTTTCAAATGAGAAAGCCTCTGCAGAATCAAAAAGCATAACTGCAGGCTTGAGTCGTCCCAAGTCCCCAGCGCTGCCTTAGCCCTACACACCATTTCTGTCCCTGCACAAATGATCCTATCAGGTACAGGGGGCTCACGAGTGGAACCACAGCCATCATTTTCCATTCCCAAAGAGCTGCGTCCTGCAACTCAGCAGTGAAACAGTAGTTACAATGGGGAAAAATGTCCAATTAAAGCACAGATGTTCTGAGCCAGTTCTCATGTGTCATGCATCCACATCCTCAGACCACTGACAAAATTATTTCCTTTCAGCTGGCATTTACTTAAACCCCCAACATAGAGACAACCTCAACTATGCAGCACTGGGGTTCACATAAACCCTTCTTAGATGTTATATCCCAGCAGTGTGGCCTCTGCTCTGCCTAGATATCTTGAAGGCCAGCCCCACATTCAAATCCCTACCCTCAGAGGCCTGATGTATTTTTTCTCCACCAATTCGGTTCCTTCACTGTTATCCTGATCCCATAGGGGATTTTCCATCTCCCACTCCCCTTCTCAGCCAGCTGCTGTGCACAGATTTAGCAGTATGACTTAGAACCAGGGAATGACAGCTCAACATTTTCCTGCTATAGAGCAATCACTGCCTATCTCCAGAAGGTCCTTGGGTCAGGACTGGGGCTTCTGCGCAAGGGAGAGGGAAGCAATGGTTACTTTCTGAGGAAAAACAGACCCACTGTGTGGGACCTCCTGCTGCTTCCCTCTGCCACAGCCTCCACTTGTCCTTGCTTAAGTCTCACAGGAGCAGCTTGTTGTAAAATACAAGTTTAGCTATTTGCTTTTCATTACAGCAGAGCCTCAGAGCTCCTGAGGTCAGCACCAGGCACTCGGTGAGGCAGCACACAACACTGGACGCTGTGAGGAATGGGAAGGCAGGTTCCCAAGGGGGTGTCTTTTCTTCTTCCCTGCTGAGTTACAGCAAGTGTCACAGCCACGTCATCTATTTTTCATTCCCCAGTGCTCAGTGTCAAGCCATAATGAAGCCATAAAGGAATCCAGCTACACTCAGCAGTGCACAAAAGCACTCTGGCTCAACTCTGCAGAGCTGTTCTGCATAGTGTGCAGCATTGCAGGAAGGAGAAGAGTCTGATACCAGGAATGCTCCCCATTTTTATATGCCACACTCCCAGAACTGCAGCAGTAGCAAGTGAGAGTGAGGCAGGGCAGAGAAGAGCCTCTCTCCTCACCCTGCTCCCTCAGTCACTGCCCTGGGTGCAGTGAGAGCTGTCAGGCAAGGCCACAAATGTCCAAGGTGGTTTATGTCAACAGCCAGCTACAGGAAGGCAAGCAGGCAAAAGCAGAAGGATCCATCTCAGGATGATGCTCTCAGAGGACAGATGGTCAAAGATAACTTCTGAAAGAGTGCACTTCTCCTGGCTCTCCACACAGCTGCAGTAACTCACCTTTCCCCAGACCCAAGGCATCACTAAACCTGGCAGCAGGGGAGAAGAGCTTTGCTGCCAGAGCCCGTGGATGTGCACTGGACACAGCATGGCCATGGGTCAGACTGCCCATGCAGAGGAGCAGGCATCACTCACGGGGAGACCCAGGGGTCCCTCCTGGTGCTTGGCCACCTCCATGCTCACCACCCTGCCCCTTGGCAGAGCACCCCCGAGCTCAGGCAGGGCACCTGAGCTGTCTTCTGTCCATTTATCCAGACCAGAAGTGGGGACAGTTCTCAAGGAGCACAGAACACCTGGTAGCCCCAGTCTCCAGGTAAAACATGCAGTGCTTTTGATGAGATAGAACAGAAAGAGCTTTACTTGCACACCACTGGGGGAAGCATCTGGTAACAGGCCTACATTACACAAAGTAAATTAACAATCCAGTACAGCCTCTGAGCTGGCATCTGCTCCAGCCTATGGGATAGTCTGAGTAGCTAAAACTGGAACAGAGCAATTCCTGGGGAACAAGTCATAGGGGAAAGCATGCACTGGTCTGTCAGAGATGCAGGCAGTAGTGCTTGGATAATCTCATTGTAAAGTATTGTTCTGCTCTTCCCCAACTTGCTTTTCAGTTAGGTATTCACCTTATAGAAACTGTTGGGCCATGTCTCTGGTTCCCCATAATTTTTTCTACAGTGCCATTCTCACCAAGGAAGGTTTCATGAAGAATGCTTGCTGAGGCCAATTATCATTTTTCTTGGGGGTGTTTACACCAACCAGGATTGATGGAAATGAGCACTTGGCCATCCTGCCACACAGCAGCTGTGTTTGCACTGCACTTCACTGAGACACTGCTATTTACATTTAATATTCCAACTTTTCAAAGTTCCTTTTATTCCGTATTACAATTTCCATATTTTCTCACTATCTCTTTGTAAGTCCTGTCAAGATCCTAATGTCCCTGTTAAGATCTTACTCACACACCAGAAAAATCCTGCTGAAGAGAGAGATCAAATAAGCAGGTGATGGTTCAGCCCGGGGTCAGGGTAGTTAACACAGACATGAGATGCTGTGTGTAGACCAGTATGAGGCTCTTCTTTTAACACATCACAAGAAGTTACAGAACACAGAGCAGCTGCCATCCACTTTCATAAGGGCAGTAGCCTTAAACACCCTTTCATATTCTTACTGCTCTCAGGATTTTTCTACCCTATAACTGCTCTTGAAAAATAGAGGAGAGTCCTGGTGGCTAGGACCAAGCAGGAGCACAAGAATGCTGTTTCTGCATGTGGTGCAGTACAGCAGTTTAGTCGTGTGGGAGGTACAACTGGTCAGCATGCCCTCCCCAGTCTTTCTTGGAAAAGGGAGAATAGGTTAATCTGAAGGCTTTGGCTAATTTTTTTTCTTTACACAAACACTGTATCCACAGTCTAAGCATCACAAGGGTTTACAGAAGCTTTCCTCTTTGGTGGTGTGGAGTTTAGCAGCAGACTTTCTGCATACTTAAGGGTTATAAATGTTACTATCTGTTTTTAAGACTACAGGCAATATTTTCCCATAGTTTAATGGTTGTACTGAGATGGGTCCTTGACTGCTGGCAGCAGTAGGGGTCACTGTAATGTGTGTTAAGTGGGAGACTTCAACTAAAAATAAAAATCTAAGGGAAAAAAACCAACAAACTGAAGCATCTTGTGCCAACTCACCCCAGAAGCCCTGTCAATCTGCCAGGACTGCATTACCCAGGAGTTGGAGTGAAGCTAAACCATCCACCATCTAATGCTTGAGAGCTCTTTAACCCACTCCATCTTCAGCTGCTTTCCGTTGCTGGCTGCTTTTAACCTAGTTTTCAACCTCCAGAACTCTTTTATTTCTGGCTGCAACTTTCATTAGCAGAGACACACTCCCCATTCAATTCCTTCCAGAGATGTAGGCTACATCCCCAAAGTGCCTTTTTGGGAAAGCTGTCTGATGCACTTGCAGCCAGAGGGTGCAGTGCCCTGGAAAACAGGGAGGAATGTAGTTTCCAAACTGCATTTTTCCCCCTCAGTACTAAGAAGCCAAACCCCACTGGAGAATTTTGTAGATGGGATTGTTCTTTCCTAACCATTGCCAGCTTTGTTTCTAAAACTGATGGGAAAGACCGATTTTTAAGGACTTGGAGGGCTTTTCTCTCTTTGTCTCTTTCCCTCTCCTTTTGGAGTGGTAGGTGAGTCATTGCTTCTTTCTCTACTTTTTCACACCTCCATTGTTGAATGCCCACTTATACAAGCAGCTGGGGAAGAAACAGCGTGTCCCAGTGATCACAGATATGCCCTCATCCTCAGCTTGCAAAGTGCTTTCTTGCTAAACTGGCAGAAATACTGATTTCCTGAAATACTCGTGATTTCCTGCAGGAAAATCATCTCCTGTTACTACACAGACAGGCTGTACAAGGGGGAACGCAGCACTCTGGGTCCCCTCTGCAGAGGTGCTCACATACATACCTGTGACCTCCCTTACTGCCTGACTTTGAGGCTGTCAGTCTGCATCTTGTCTTCCTCCAGAACTAGCTGTGGTCTGACAAGATCAAGATGGACATTGAAAATAAAAGTGATCTGAAAGTGTAAAACACCTCCGTTGAAGCCTTCTGAGTTTCATACTCTATGCCATCCCCTTAGTCTTCCTGGGAAGAGGGTACAGGGCTTCCAAAGGCTGGTGCACATGCTTTCTTTTCAGAAGTGTCCACACTCTTTTGGTGTCAAGTGAAAAGTTCCCCTAAGAGAGAGGGATGTAAACTGTCTCCAGTCCCAAAGCCTTGTAACCATGTCAGCAAAGCACCACACTTGGCTATGAAGGTCTGCTGGGAGACTGGATTTATCAGCTCAGACACCCCGGCTGTGCAATCACCCAGCCTGCAGTCGAAGCAGACGGAGTCCAGCCAGCCCAAAACACAGCCCAAACAAGTCTGCATCTGTCTGCAAAAGATCTTGTAAGACATACCCATGACTACTGGCATCAGCTCAAAACACTTCTTTGGTTTAGAAAGCATCAGTGCCAGAAGATAGACCGGGGATCCTGAACATCAACAGCAGAGCTGTTCCCACAACAGCTGTGCACGTTAACAAATCCTCCCAGTCCGCCTTGGCAGAGACGCTGAGGTTGGCATTTCTGTCCCCACTCCACAGGCAGGGATATTGTAGCAGGACTGGAAGAAGCAGCTCCCAGAGCCTCACACAAGCAGCCCACCAGGCCGTGGAAGGAGCTGTGTTCCAAGTGGCTTTGCACTGAGGACTGCTGGTGCTGTGTGCTGGGCTCAGTGCCCTGCACACAGAAGAGAAGAGACAAGACTCTGAAACCTAAAAGCCTGTCGCACACCTCCACACTGACTGACTTCCCACCATCTCCTGTGAAATTTCGAGTGGCTTTAAAAACAGCAAGTTTGGCTGGATGGAGGTCAAGCCACAGAGTAAGTTGGGTCATCTTGCTGTCACAGCACATTCTGTGGTTGAAGTAACACAAATCTACTGCATCCCTTTCCTCTGCCTGAACCACAAAAAGCTCTTTCCTTTAAGATGGCCTTGTAGCTGGGCTTACTGCCCGCCAGGCTTGTGGTCATACTCTCTCCCAGGGCTTTTGTAGGCTAATCCAGCACAAAAGGCACTGGCTGCTCTCCACTCCAATCCTCTGCCAAGTTGCGAGATAAATGGAGCTACTTATAAAATGTATCATAAATTGGAACAGCGTAAGAAGCTAACAACAATTGTTGTGCTGAATGTAGCAGCCTACATCCCAAAGGACCTCAGCACAGCTGATTTACAAAAAACACACTCAAAACAACAAATGTTTTTGTAATTCAAGAAATTTCTCGTGAAACTCAACTCTGCAGAACTTTGCAATAAGATCTCATTTGAAAACCTGCATAAATCCTCCCTAAATGTTTGTTTTGGCAAACCCTAGAAATTTCCAGTGCAGACAAACACTGGGGAAAAGCACACACGCTCCCCCATCCTGTCCTTGTATTGCTTTTTTTGTGTGCCTTCTGGGAGATGAGTTTGTTACTCCACATTCCACCCCACAACTTCCCATTCAATAACATTAACAACTTTTCACTTCTTACAACCAAGGTGCCTCTCAGAGCTCCTCGTGGTTGCCAACTCTATCAAGACCATGAGTCCTATACAGGTCAGAGTTCAGGCAACACACGGCTTCTTAAACACACAAAGCAACAAGAAAACCCAAGGCTGGAAGCTGAAACTAAACAAAGTTCAGAAGTATTTAATGTTGAAGGTGATAAAGCACTGGAACAATTTCACAAGGTGAATCTTCCATCACTGGAAAGTTTTAAATCAAGAGGGGATGTTTTCTTTATTCAGCACTGCACTTCAAGCAGGAGTCAATTGAGGGCAGTCCTGTGACTTGCACTCCGCAGGAGGTCAGACTGAAAGATCACAAGAGCCTCTCTGACCCCATAACCCAGGAATTAATACCTGGGAGGAGTTTCTTGTAAAATCTGTCAAACTACTGCCCTTTAAATCCCCACCTACAGCTTCTCTGCTATGAAGCCACAATGGAAAATCAATTAAAGAACAGGGAAAATGGAAAAGGGAAAAAACAAGAAGCTACTGACTGATGAAGGCACAGTGAAGGATGATGGAGGTTTGAGCATTCATTGCTCCTGCACCAGGCTGAGCAAGGACCTGTTCTGGACTCCTGGAGATTACGGGAGGGTGGCTGCTGCTGATTTCACTGGTACTAGCCTGGTGTCCTCTGCAGGTAAGGGGAGGACAGGTTTGCATTCTGCAGGATTCCAAAACCAGTGCCACTCCCAAACACTGCACAGCCCCACTACACAGACAACAGAGCTACAAAGCTATTATTGTTTCATTTGAACATCCCAACCAAGCTACCTCTGTGATTGTAACTGTAGACCAAAAGAGAGTGCATATGAACAGGAAAAGAAACCAAAACAAAACAGAAAACCAACGTAAAAACAAAACCACAAAGCTGCTGTTTCATTATTATTATACTGCTGCTTTGGAATCAGAGAAAATATAAACTTCCATCAGCAGATCTGGGTTCCTCAATGCAGCTCAAAAAGTTGGCAGGAGATTGTACAAGGAATGGAAACTAGACTGCACAGATCCTCAGGAAGCCACCAGAGGGTAGCAAAGCATTTTAGAGCGCAGCTGACAGAAGCCCAGGCACAGCGGCGTGATCTGTACCTGCATCTCCCTCCTCACTTTCCAGTTGCTATTTCAGTTATTCAGGAAAATTACATTTTATTCAGCCCTATGCATTCCATTTTCAAAATGCTTCCTTGCTTTCTTTGCGGATGAGAAGGAAAATTTATATTTCAATTATTCCTACCCTTCTCCCTGAAAGAAGCTTGTTTCTCCCTTATTTTTTTCATAGTGTCTGCATCCCTCCCCAGCCAACTCTCCCCTGCAGCAGTGGGCAGCAAGCCGGGTCCTATGGAGATGCTCTATGGTTCAGTGGTGGGGTACCACCCTGTGGGGAGGCATGAGGAGGGGAGGAGGGTCAGGAGGGCAAATAGCTGTTTCCAGCAGTTTCAGGAAACTGGTCACACCAGAAACTCCCCACATTAGGAGCCTGGATTACCACAACATCCTTGCTAGTGCAACATTCAGATAACATTCTGAATTGTTGATGGCCAGTCCTGAGGTTTTGACTGTTTCAAAGCTGTGAAAAGTACAGGAGAAGAAGAGACATGATATTTTTGTAATGCTTTCCTTGCCTCTCCGAAAGTCTCCATTCTCCACTTTGCAGATTCCCACCCCAGTCACATGGAAAGCCCTCAGCTCCACAAGCACCTGAAGAAGCCAACAAACCAACCTCATCCTGATCCCCCTCACATGCCCTCTGCTGAGTGTAAGAGTAGGGAGACTTCCAATAACTTTTTTTTATTATTCTTATTTTATTTTAAGGTTCCTGTGTGTCAAGTCTCAAGCCATGATGCAAGGAGTCCGGTTTCCCTGCTCTTATGGAGAAGCTTACATGGAGAAAGGAGACCAGACAGTAGCACAGGGGAGGGGTGGGGGGGAGAAGAGTCTGGCTTTTAAATAGCTAACTTTTTCATGCACAGTCTGCAGGAACCAAAAATAGCTCCTGAATATTTCAGCAAATCATTCCCAATAATTAAAATTGTGATGTGTTTTCTGTCAATCCCAAATGCAGTGAAAGCCTTCAGATATATTATTCACTACAAATTATTCATCCAGCTGCACTTGCAGAGTTGAAAATTTCCGTTCACTTAGACCTAAGCGCAAAGAAACCTTTCAGCCCCTAAATGACAAGTTCTTTCATATCTGCCCATTGCCAAAAAATATGACAAACTAATCTTCCCTGATCTGTCCTATTTATTTATTACAGGTATGTCTTACCCAGTAGGTTAACATTGTAGTGCAGCTGACACTTAGCACTGATTAAGTTGTATCTGTTCAGTGCAGCTGCTTTCACTCCCTATTACAGATAGATGAAAGTCACTAAATACATTTTCCACAAATTGTACTCCTAATTGGAATATCCCACTTGCTCTACCCAGGTGCTGTGCCAGACCCGAGGATCAGCCCTTTACCACATTGCAGGAAGCAATGAGAGGTAGAGGAAATGTTCTTGAAGACTTCCAGTTCTGGGGAAAAGCTTCTGCCTCTGTAGAGAATTTGATTACCAGTCCTGCCCCACCAACAGTAGATACCTTGGCTCACAGGGTCCCCAAAACAGACACCAAAGTTAAAGACATCAGAAGCATCACCTTCTTGTAGCACTATGAAAAATCTGTGGCATCATTTAAATCCAGCCCAGCAGCTCACTCCTCCATTACAGCCTCTGCATGAATTACAAATGTGAAGCAGCAGACACTCAGCACAAGAGCACACTCTGGGCAAGATCCATTTACAGATCTTTTTTAAGAAAGTACCCAATACATAAGGGTGTTTTCATTCTCCTGTAGCTGAGGTCAGGAGACCTCAAGGGGACAACATATTTTGGAAGCATTGAGCATCCTTGATAGGGTAGTCAGAGCATGGGTATCTCAGTTTGAGATTCCCTGTCTGTCCAGTATGTCTGGACATTTAATATAAATTAGTCTGTTATTACAAATCATTCAACCAAGTTCTCCTTGACCTGCAGTCTGAGACATCCTGGGATAAGACAGGGAGCTAAAACAAGCCCTTCCTCAGTCTGTTTGAAGGTACAACTGTTAAGAGGATACAACTTCTCTTCATGATTAAAAAGATGATTATTAGGAACGATGGAAAACACTGGAGAATCACAAACATTCCCCTTTGTAAAAGACTGGCAATATGGGGAAACATCACACTGAAGTCACAGTTCTCTGTTGAGCACTTCTCCTCCTCCTCAGTGACGTGTCGCCCTGTCATTCCAGAATGTCACCTTGATGAAGAGAACAACTTCTTGAGAGGAGTCATCAGCTTGGAGCAACAAAAGCCACCTCCTTCAGAAATACACCCACAGAAGTGTGCAAGGCCAGGACAATAACATCACGTCAGGGCGTAATTAAAACCCCTGAGCAGTTACAGCTCCTCATTGACAGTCTTTTATGTAATGACTGAACACAATTAAGGTAACGACCTTCCCCATACTGACATGTCTGCACAAACATACAATTACCACAGCAATGCAAAGGAGCCTGACAAACAATTTGCTCAGGGAACAAGAAACCCAGCGAGGAGGTCCCGAGCCCTTTTCCAGCCTTGCTGCTCCTGACTTCTTCAGGACATTGCATCAAGCCCTGAAGGCAGGAACAGAGGCCAGAAGGTGCTTGTACATTAATAAGTCCTCCTTGCCCAGCAGATGCCCTTTCTTGGCAAAACATTCCCTTTCTATAGAAGATCAAGCACGTGTTGTTGCACAACTGACTGGCAATTTTACAGAACAAGCTTGGACTGGCTTTCTGGGGACACAGAGACATGTGACAAGACAGATATTGACAATGTCCTAATAAACAAACAAAAAAATTATAAAAACAAAAGCTATCCATAGTTTCTCACTCAAGAAACATCCACTCTTAGAAGCCTGTTTTTCCCTAAAGTCTTTTTAGTTCCTGCAGGGCCCAAGTGGATAATCAATAGTAGGCAGGGAAAGATGATCAACAGAAAGAGAAGAGTTAAACTCAAGTTTAAATGACAGAAGTTGCACAGAAGTGCTGTGGGAAGACAAAGGCATTCATATTCAGATCTGAATTAGTGAGAACTATATGAAATCTGGACCAAAGGATAATAAAAGCAAAAGTCTGCTAACAGTGGTTAGATCGCATGTGTTCTCATGGAGCCTGTGTGGGTGACTCAGACAGCAAGATTTTAGACAAAGAGGGTTTAGAACAAGCCTTAGTAAAGATAAAACACGGCAGCAATACAACACACAGCACTCTTACACAACATCGTACCCATCTCATTCACCCTTTGACTTGTCCTGCAAACACAAGAGCTAAAACCTGTAATGAAGCACAGCTCTGGCCACGTGGACCAGCAGGACAAGTCAGGAGGGCCAGAGACTGACACTGTAAGCTCTTTGGGAGTCCTCTCCTGTAAAACTTTTAAGTTTCCATCATAATGGAAGTTACCCTACGAGAAAAGTCCCAAAACACAGAGCAAGCAGACAGCAATTATTTTAGTCTTTGCACCTTTGCACCACTGTGCTAATAAAGACTCTCCAAACAAAACTCTTACCACTAACTTAATATCCACTCCAGACTCAGTTTTCACTCATGTTGGTCTGCAGGCTGTACTAGCTCTGCTTGCACTGGTGCTACATCTGCCCACACAAATGTGAACATCCTACATTTCGTGGGGAGACTGAAATGGCACTAAACATCAGTGCCTGGCAACTGAACTTCACCCATAAAGTCTTTCTGGACAGGCCTGGTTTTGCCTACAGTCAGTCAACATGCAGCTGAAGCCTTTCTGCCAGCATTGCCAGCAAACACTTGTGCTCCTGCTAAAAGCCTTGTGTCAGGCTGAACAGTGAAGTAATAGGGACCTCACAATCCTTTTTTCATTATGACATTCTCTACAAAAATATGCTATTGGACCTGGGTTGTTTCCCCTCGAGCTTGGAAGAGGTACAGTAGTTTGGCTGACTGGGGAAAAATGTTCACATTTCTCACTAAGAAAAACTGTGTGAGAAAAAAAGCATTTGCAGAGCATGTAGTATAAGAGGAAAGGATTGATCAGATTACCTGGAGAACTAATACTTGCCTCTACTAAAACTCTATTTCTGTTCAAAGCCCTGCTTGCAAATTCTGAGAGGAGATAATACAGGATTTTCTTATGGTATTTCAGATTAAATGCTGCAGAAGAAATGCAGTATCCTCAAAATGTCGTAGCTGTAAGCTTCTGATTCACACATTTGCCATTTGGGGATATTAGGTATGATTCTATTTTTTAATGAAGACATAAAACATCAGAAGGAAAAAAAAATCCAATTCACAATTCTATCTGTCGAGTTTAGTGTGCACTGACTCCAGGTTCCACAATAACACCACGCTGTGAGCTGTGCTTTCAACAGCAGCTCTAAGTGCCTTCACATCAGGCAGTGGGGACGGCACAGGCTGAGACAGATGACACCCAAAGCTCTTCTAATGCATTAAAACCTTTTTGTCTTAAATTGATCCCATCTCAGATATGCTGAGTGTTCAGTCTCTTCTTTTTCTGGCTGATTTAATTATAACATTCCAACTGGTAAAAACTGTGATATGAAGCTTTGTAAATGAGCATTTTAAAGAGAAAGTGGGATAGAAAAAGACTTAAATCAAAAATTTGGGGATAAAACACACTGGCTACATCCATACAGTTTAACACAGTCTCAAACACAGGCACAAGGCTCTGCATCACTTGAAATGTGAGTTACAGTTTAACCTCTGTCCACCCAAGCCACTGAGCCAGTCTGGCAGACCAAATGGTGGGCAGAAAACTGACCCAGAGCACCACAGAAAACACCTCCTGTATTCACAGTCCCAGACCCCACATCTACATGAATAAACTGTGTCAAAATTCCCTTCACACCTCCCACCACTCCTTTTCCCTAGGTCCCAGTTTTACTTTAGGAGGTTTTCCAGAACAGTTTTTTTTTCCAGTATCTGTTTGTACAAGCAACAATTTTCTTGTGTTTTCTTATTCAAGGGTGAACTTAAAAGAACAAAGGCTGCTCTTTCATAATGCATCATCTTCCTGAACAGACCAAACAAGGTCTCAATGAAAAACCACAAGCTTTTATTCATACTCATCAACCTACCAATAAATGCAGAGAATAACCACAGAACTAAGGAGCTTGCCACCCTTGAAACCTTCCTGAGTGCCTTCCAGAGATGTCAGGTACTCCCTTGCACCAGTGGTGGTCTTCAAAGCACAGTATAAATCATTTGGTGCGTGAGACAATGGGGATGGCATCTTCAGAAATGCATGTTCAAAGTGATTAGGAAAGGTGATAGAGCATGACAGCCACAGAGATTTTCTTCCTATTTCTCAGAGGAGACAAAATTAATTGACTCATCTTAGTACAGTACCACAGTCAGTCCAAAATATTACAGCTATAGTCATTTTTTTAAAGCTGTATGCTTTACATGTAGAAAGAGAGCATGGAAATAAACATGAAAAAAGTTAATCATTTCATGGCCCCAATTCAAACTCTTTTTCCTTCAGCAGACGTAGGCATGCAAAGTGGGATCCCAATTTAACCAAGAGCCAACCTTGGCATCAAACAAGTGCTGATACAACCATATTGTTTGAAAGAGTTTTCTCTCCTTCTGCTAAGTACCACCTCACATCTTGGAGAGGACGTGTCTTACAACCATTATCAGCAGCAATTGTCACAGGCATCTGCCTCCGGTGACGAAGAACTGGAACCGCTGTGCTGAGGTGCAGGGAAGGCTCCAGGCTGATGGTGCTTCCTGCAGTTCCCAGTGCTCACTAAGGGCACCAGCACATGCCAAAGGATCCAGTTAAGCAGCTCTGCAGATGTGGGGTACAGACAGGTGACTGAGCTGCAAGGGAAGGGGGGGAAATGGAAGGGATGGGGCATTTGGGAGCAGCAGAGGGAAGTGAGCAGGGATTTAGGCAGAGGAAAAACAGGGGATTGGGGATGCAGAGACACTCCAGATATTTTCCTAGCCTATTTCAGCTGCTGCCTGACTAATCCTCTCTGTCCCACACAGCCAAGGAGGAGGTCCTCAAAGCCAAACCTGCCCAAGTGTCTACAGCACAAAGGTAACAATCAGCACAGACCCACAGAGCCTCATGCTCACAGAGTCACTTCAATGCCTGTGGGGACAAAAGCATCTCCAAAGCCAGACAGCCTCATCTGCACAGCCCCGTGCCAGGCTCTGGCCCTGCTGCTCTGCTCAGAGCCACCCAGCACCCACACCTGAGGCACCATTACCTTGCAAGCTGGGGAAGGTAATCCAGGTAACTGGAATTTCACTGCAGTAAGAGAAAGTGAGTGAAGTCACTGCAAATACGATGTTGAATGAGGCCCACGGGCAACTGCTATGGTCCCAAAATGTCAAGTACCTTGTCCCACACCCACTAGTCTGGATCATCGTTTCATATGGGCTCACCATAAATGCTTAAAGAGAAGCCAGAAAAACCCCAAGCAGTTTACTATTCCTATGGGAACCTGTTCCGGAATGCTGCCCTGCCCTTTTTCTCATCACAAACTCTTTTCTAATTTCAAGACTAAATTCATTAATGTAATCCCAATACTGGCACGATACCTCCTCCTGCACGTAATCATCTAGAATTGTAAATAATTTACAGAGACATGAATAAGCTGCCATCTGCACGCAAAGGAACTGCTCACTCCACAGCACTCGTGCATGTGTTGGTACCTCTGGGGAAGGGAGAGGGTGAGATGGGGACAGCTGTAGGGTCATGATGAGAAGCTGGTGCTATGTGGTGGCACTTTGGTGACTTAGGTAACAAACTGGATATAGGTGATTTAATCTACCAAAGCAGTGGGTGTTAACAGGAGTCCCTGCTGGCAGGTGCAGCAGAGAGGACAAGCATCAGCAAACAGGCATAATAAAGAAAGGTATCACTCCAAAAGACAGCCCAGACAAAGGCTGCACATCACCTCTGACAGTCTGGCATCACAGTGGTGGGATGTGAAGCCTTGAGACCCCTCTGTGTAGCCATGACTAGTCTGGGCTGAAGAAAGTGAGACTGTTCTTTGACTTTGGAGCTCCACAAAGCATGGAGTTTCACGGAAAATGTAAGAAAAACCAGAGTATCAGTAACTCCTTCCCACATTGCAGAATCCCATTCTGCTCTCCACTTCCAAAACCTTAAAAATCTAAGGTACAGTCTAGGAAGCATGTGCCTTGATTTCAAACACAGGGCACAGAACTACCACCAAGCCAGATAAAAAGCAATGGGCTTCTGCATGGATGCCACAGGCGAAATTAATTGAGCCTCAGATTACACAGACGAGTACACAAGGCCAGATCTCATACCAGTAGATTGCACCGTTTGAGTGGCAGTATCAGCATCTGGAGGGTGTGTGAATTCAGATCTGCAATAACAAACCTGTGCAGAGCTCAGCGGGTCAAGGCCATTAGGGACCAGGGCATGAGTCCCAGGCAAGTTGTTCACCCTCTGACATCTGCAACACAGAGTTACATCACTCACAAGGTAAACTTCATAAAGTTTATGAACCTTGCAGGATGACAGAGATCTACTGCAGCACAAACAACTCCTCTTCAGGGCTCTTATTGGCAGAGATGGGCCCTCTGTCAATGGGAATTTTAACTGCAGTTTTGATTTGGGTAAGTGTTGACCAAATACTTCTGCACACAAAGCAAATATGTACAAATCATAACTACTTACCATGCCCTAAAAGCAGCAATATCATCACATATTTAGTCACATGTGCCACTTTTAAAGGAACACCCTAATTTTTCCTGATATATTTATTGAACTAGTGGAAGATTTCCATCTGAAGTTCTTGCGAAGGGACTTTTTTCCATCCAACGCCAATAATTTAACTTATTTTTTAGAATTATTTTTAAAAGACTTGTTGCTTTGATAGGTAGCAGGAGTTACAGAAGTGTGTCTTCCTCTGGAGACTCTCCCTCCAAATGGATTTCAACAGGGACAAAGAAAATGGTCACTGTAGGTCATTAAAGACTACTTTTCCTTGGGTGCTGCCCAACTCCCAGTACTTATGCTGGTAGTACTCCTACACACAGTAGGACTGCAGCATCAAATCAGATAGAATATTTAAGGGAGCACAAATCTGGAGGCCTGTCCCAGGAGGCTCAGGAACGGGTTTGCCATTTCACAATGCTAAACAGAGTGAGGACAAAGGAATGAAGAAATGACAGATGGAGACAAACTTTGGTGTGAAGTGGGACAGACCAATAACAGCCTTCACTAATTGCCATTCCCCTTGGGCAGCCCTTAGAAACGTCATGAGTGGCTTGAATTGCTTTATTGATATTTACTCTGCCTTCACCCTTGGTGATTTATACAAATAAGAGATTAGAAGAAGGAAGGAAGGAAGAGCAGCAGTAGCAGGAGGGAAGAGGAGGGTAATTAGTGCTGTGAGGATTCAGAAGATCAGTAGGGTCCTAGTGATGAGGGAAAAGACAAGAGGAAAGAAAGGGACTGACACGCATTTAGTATTTCAAGCACAGAAAGGTTCTTGCAGCTAGGGATGCTGAAGCGAGACTTGCTTATTATTATGACTATGACAAAGCAGAAAAAAAGTGGAACACACATTGATTAAAGCAGCAGGCATCTCCCTTGGATGCTGAGATTCAGCAAGGGGCTGCAGCTTCCCAAGGAGGCAAGCATTTAGATTTCAGCTATTCCGAGACATGGACCATATGTTGGGGCCATCTGGAGACTGCTTTATTTGATGGATGTCGGATGCCTCCAAAGACACCAGGGAAGGGAGCTGAAATATTGGTAACTGATTGATGCTGAGGGCACTTAACTAAAGATGACCCCACTTCTTCACAGTTCACACCTGCTCCACAGGAGAAGCTCAGAAATTGTCTTCCCAGTGGAGATGATCACTTCTGTGGCTTCCAGAAGGCAGTGGCTCCTGACGGAGCGTGCAGCCGTCACTTAACTGGCACAGCTGGTGAACTCAGTGGGATGGCCCCAAGTGTGCCCAGCCAGCACTCAACAGCTGATCCGTGGCACCAGCTGGAGCGTCCCACTCAGCACCAGACCTGAATTGTCACTGCACCAGCAAAGGCTGTGTCGTGTCAATGGATGAAGTCCATGCTGCAAAGGGCCCTCCATGCCTTCAGAGGCCGCCCTGCCTCTTCAGCACCTCTTGAGAAGCCTTGCCAGGAAGAGAAGCTCCACTGGAGCACCATCACAGTGCAATGCAAAGATGCAGAGGAGAGGACACGCATGCAGCAACTCCTGGCTGACAGCTCTGCAGCACAGCTCGTGAGGGACATTTTTCTTTCATCCCCAGAAGACAGGAAGCCAAGGCCCTGACATGGACAGGCCAGATAGAAAAGGCACACCCCTGTCCAAGCCACAGCAAACCCCTGTTTTGCAGTTAAAAAACCCAAAACCAACAGCAGTAAAAGCACCACCAAAAACCCCTCCAAACTAAAACTACCCCAAAAAACCCCAAAACCCAGACACTCTTGAAGACAGGCAGTGTGAATATGCTTCATATCTAGCAGACACCAGAAGTATTTAAGTTACAAAGACCAGCATGTAGAAATCCACCTGCCAAACTATAACCAGCCCTTTTGCTGAGACCTGTGCACAGAATCGGGTTTTGTCTTGCACCAACAGCAGGTGAAAGAAAGCAGAATGCTCTGTCTCTGTACAAGGAGAGAACAAATGAAAGAACCCAATAAACACACCTCTAAGAGCAGCTGTCAGAAAGCAGCTCACTAGACCACCCTGCACTTTGTCTCTGCCTGAAAAAACAACAGCAAACACTTTCTTCCACTTGGGAAATCATCTGAATACAAATGCTCACTACCCTCAGAACACAGATTTGGCATCCAAGGGCAGAGTGTAAAACATGCTTTTACAGCTCTTCCTAACAGCCTCTCACCAACCCAGTGCACAGTTCTAATAGTCCCTGGGATTATGGTGCAGGAATTGCAGAATGATAACCCTGGGGATTGGCCATGGGATGCTGTCCCTGCTTTGTGCTCTGCTTCTCAGGGAGAAGAGGGACCCTTTCAAAGGAAGCTGTGAGGCTGTCAGCACCCTCAGTGCCACAGCCTGAGCCTCAGACACTGTGCAGGCTTCGCTCACTGCTTGGGGGTGCAGGATTCCTGATGCCCAATTTCCCCAGAGTGACTCCAGAGACTGGGAGCTGTCTGACAAACTCCAATTTCTTATTTGTCGCCAAACAGTGAGGCACAAGTCCTTTGTGAGGGCAAACTGAATCAGGTGATGGAACTGTGACAATCAACACTGGCTGAGAGTTGGCCTCTGCTCTGCAATCTCTAAGGAGTACATCTCTGGAAGGAAAGAGACAGGCCTCCCTCTGTTGGGAGACTTTGCCACTTATTGTTTGCCCACAGAGGACCTCAGACAGCTGTGCAGTGACAGCCAAGTGTCCTGGAGTTGGAGAGATTTGACTAAGCACAGGTTACATCCCACTGAATGTCTTCATTAGCAGGCAGCAAAACAGTGGCCCTTGATACATCTGGAGCTCAAAGTAGAACAGAGTAAAAGCAAAGCAAGATAGTCCTTCCAGCCCTCATCCCCACTCAGGCTGCAGCTTGTGCTTTGTATCCCCAACTCAGACAAGGACTGGGATTTGGTAAAGTCAAGGGAGAAGAAAGTACAGAGGAAGGGTTATAAATATGCATCAGTGTCTCAAGGCTGGAGATCAAGGGCAATTTTATGAGAAAATCATTTCAGAATTTTAAAAAGTGGTGGTGAGGATGTATGTGAATGTGTAAAGCTTCATAATGGCAAAGGAACAATCCTGTCCTTCTTCCTGGATAGGAGGAACAGAACATATTAACTGCTACCTGACACAGGAACTTTGGAGGTTTAAACCCCCCTTTGCCCTCTCCAAGTTAGAAGCTTTTTGGGATGGAGGGTGTCTCTAGCATGCAATTATGGACCTGGTAAAATCAAAGGAATCTATTTCAGTTTTTGACAAACCAGAGCAGTAACACAGCTTTGGATGTGGCTGCATGTCTCTGTCAGGCACCACAGTCCCCTGCTGAGCATGGAAACCAACAATTCATCAGTAAGTGAAGGCTCTAGAGATCTCTAGTGCAAGAAGTGAGGAGGTATTGATGCACCGAGACCTGACCAACCTAGATACTCCAAAACAGGGGCTTCTTAATCAGGTTCTGAAAAACTGAAAAGTAAAATGTACAGCGATAGTCTTCGTGGGATAGTTTACTTGAACAGACTTTTGGTTGGTCAGCAGATCAGATGGTGATTTATTACCCTTTGGCCTAGGAAACAAAGAGTCAGCACAAAAGGTGTAAACTGATAGTAGCTCTTAGACCTAATCTACTAACAGAACAGAGAAACATTATTCCACTTGCCAGAAATATTCCACTTGGTGACACCAGTTACCACAAAACACATCAGGATAAACTTTGCAACATTAGCTTACCTTTTCAGGAGAGTCAGCCAGACCACTGCAATGCACAGGAGGCAAGGCAGAGCAGCCAGTGGTGCTGCACTCATTTCCATGGTGCTGGGACTGATAACTCCTCTAGCTCAGCATTATGAACCATGGTGAGTCAGTGTTCAGCTTTATCTTTGCAAGTAGTTTCTGCATACTTAAAAAACAACTAGCTTGGAGGAATGCAGGAGGAAAATCAGGCACAGGACAGAACCCTGCTCAGCCAAGAGCTCGCCACATACTATATTTGCTCAACCACACAGAGCATCGAGGTGTAGCACTCACCTGTCTCAGTGAATTTTTGACAGATTTGGGCCTTGGATTTCTTACAAATTCCACCCCGCTACTCCCAGCAGCACCTGGACCAGGTGAGACCACACATGCACACAGCAGCAGCTCAAGGAGGGTCAAGAGAGCTGCTGTTCTCCAGACTGAACTGTGATCCCTCACTGTCTGCATCAGCCATAGACTCTTGAGCATATATGGCTTTTACCTGGGCCCATACGTTAAAACAAATACTATGTGTCTCACTTCTGCACCATCCTTTCATCCAGACACTTCAAACAGTGCATCTGGTCTTCCTCCCATTGCAAGGAGAGCTATTAAGTTCAGTAGGTGCAGCAACACAGTCCATTAAAGCTTACTGTGTACTAGTACAATTGTTGCTATTAGTGGGAGGTAAACTGAGACACAGAAGGACACATTTTCCTCCAAGGTCATACAGTAAATCTACTGCAGAGCAGAAACAGAAATCAGTGCTTCTCATTTCCAGCCCAGGCTTTGACCATAATTACAAGTGAGAGATGAAATTTGGCTCCCATTCTAGAGGTTGGGGAAGTTCAGGACCCTGAATCTATTCTTGGCGTTTGCTTCCCGCTTCAACGTGTGACTTTGAATAGGTCAAATTTTGATGCCTGTGCATTTGGAGTGACTGGTCATACTTAGGTTCCCATATATGCAAGATGTATCCATTAATACTGGTTTAGGCAGCTTGTATGCAAATAAAAGCACTTTGTGCACACAGGGTCTCATTTTGATACTGTCACCTTCTGGTGACAACGAGTTCTTTGTCTACTGCACCACAGCAGAGAGCACTAACAGCCCTGTCCCTCACTTGGCAGATACCCTGATGACAGAGGTGAGTTCAGGCAAACCAGAGACCTCAGGAGCACAAATCCCCTTTATCTTCTCACTGTGCCCCAGGGAACATGCACACTAGTGCAAGGAACACCTTCCCATCCCTGCCCAGCTGATCTGCCTCGAACCATCTCCCTCCCTGTCAGAGTCTCCAGACTTCAAAGGGTTTTCCTCCTTGACCAGGGACCATTCTGGTGTTACCAAGACTGACTCAGGTAAAAACATCACTGTTGCAAAACACCAGCTCATTCAGACTAAACTGTTTCAGTGGAACTGCTGTTAAAAACAGACCTTATNATGGAAATAAACAAAAAATAATCAAAAAAATTCCAAGAAAATAGGAAGAAGTGATGCTTGAGTCCCCTCCTGCAGCACTGCCTGTTCAGAGTCCTGCTCTGCCCAGCTTGGAGCAGTGCTCAGATGAAACTCACACATGCTCCCCTCACGTTTTTACACAAAAGCGTTTACAGACAACATGCCCCAGATCCTGACTGTTTTTTCGTTCTTGCAAGACAGCCCTCATGTTTCCTGGCCAGGCAGGTCAGCTCAGCCACTCTGCATCAGGCAGCAGCGCCAGCGTCAGACACCGGCAAGAGCAGCCACCCTTCTGTGAGCCCTGGCCCAAAAGCTCAAGAGGTCACACAGGTGTCCTTGGGAGAAAAGAGTCAACATTAACTCTTGTTTCACAGGAACCTAACCTCGTCCTCACAGCAAGGATAAGGCAAAATTTGTAGATGTGGGTTTGAAGGCACGGTTCTTCTCTACCTCCAGTTCTGGAGACACTCATTTTTCCAGCTGACTGCTGCATTTTTACAGCTGCTGAGCAAACTCCAGTTGAAATGAAGAGACTTTGGAGGGTTCAACACTCTTAAAAGTCAGCATCAGAGAAACCTTGACCCTGGAAATTTCAGTCATAATTTTGCCTTTGAACAACCCTAGAGCTTCAACTTAATTGAGAGCACTTAAAGTTACAACACCCCTCATTAAACCTGCCCAAAGCAGCACAGAGAATGAATAAGGCCACTGTTGTTATCTGTTTGGGTCTTGTGCCTAATACAGACCAAGACATAGTCCTGAATCAATTTTAATGAGAGCTGGAGTAGAAAAGCATTCAGTCTTCACCTTAACATTTCTAGAGACGAAGAGGTCACCATAAACCTCAGCATCAGATACAGTTCCCATGGCTAATTAGCTTTACAGTTAAACCTCATTTAATTTCTGGTCAGCATATGCCCACCTTTCATTTCCAACCACTGGATCTTGCAGTACATTAAAAACTGTTCTCCATCTAGATACCAGACAGATCAAATCATTCTTCAATTAATCAAATTCCTGCAGCCTCTCATTATAAGTAATGTCTTATGACCATTCTCATGCTATTCTCTGACTTATCTCTGATATGTTTTTCCCCCCAATATCTTTTTTTCTAATTACAGGTATCAGAAACTGCTGCAGGTATTTTATAAGAGATCTCACCAGTGCTAATTTCAGAGAAAACATATTCACCTTCCTACTTCTCCAGATTTCTGTGCCTGCCCTCCCACAGACAGCATTTGCTGTGCTCAGTTCCCAGCACAGAGCTCCCTGGCTGGACTCAGCTGCTGGGGCAGCAGATGCCCCATCACTCCCCTACCACAGGCACAAGGGATGGGAACACAGTGCTCAGGTCAAGTCCTGAGTGCTCTGCTTCACCTGACCAGTGAGTGAGTGGCCCTGAGCCTTTTCTGATTCCATAAATAGGCCACCCTCTCAGTTCTCTGTGTCCAAATGCTGCTTTTACAAGTAACACTCTTCATACCATCTCCTTGTGCTAATTCACCGAGCAACTCGATGGCTCTCCGTGAAAGACCTGTCCTCATCTTCCTTACCCTTCCTCCAGGTCACTCATCACTGAGCAGTAAACAGCCACCAGCTGACCTCAGACAGACCCCACTAAAAAGCCCCAGGAGCTGAACCAAGTGTCCTGAATTGCAGTTTGCTACTCTAGCAGCCACATCATGGTCCCACTTGTAATTCTAAAGAATGGACTCAATTTCATAGATTAAGCTATTACTTTTCAAGACTGCCATAATAATGATACTTAACATTCCTGGAGCAATTTACATTTTCAAAGCACTGCAAAAATGTTAATTAACAGCATGCTTATACCAGCTTGGGAAAGCAGTCACCTCAAAACTGCTGCTTTGCTGCTTCATTCACATCCACTCATTCCAGACAAGTATCAGAAAACATTTAACTCCCATGCTCCTGGTAATCTTTTATTCTACCAATTATTTAAGCTTAATTTAAGGTTTGGCAACAAAGTGGAACTAAGGATATTAACATGAGCCTTAATAAATTCCTATAATTCTGGTTGTCTATTAAACAACCAAAGAAAAACTTCTATTACAAAAATCTCAGCCTGCATTGAATGAGTTGCATAATACTATGTGCAGCTATGTTTTTCTATAAGAATTCATAGATTTAAAGAAGTCTGACTTGTAACTGGATCACAGTACTTCCAAAATTCACCCTATTTTCTCCTTGCACAATTCAGCTATAACAACCTTTGAAACTCAATGTAATAGTGCCTTATATTGGAAGAGACTGGCACAAATCCACCAAGGATCATCTATTTATAAGAAAAAACATCCAAAGGTACTGGCTGACACATTTTATGAAGAATAACACTCCTGCTTTAGGGAATAAGCCAAATATTGGAGGTTGGGAAGACACTTTTCCTACAGAAGCATTGATCTGTGGCTGCTTTGTGAGAGGTCTGGTGAGGCATTGGCCCTTGGACACGGTCAGAGAGATAATGGACAAAACCAACCATAAATCTCAGCTACAGTGACAGCTTCCATTAGTTGGCACTTGCCGGGCTCATAGCTGGATCTGAACTTCATAAACCCTTTAAGGTATTTGGATCCAAGTGCTTCTGCATTCCTCAGCCTCTGTGAAGGTTGGCAGAGCTAAACAAGCACTTTAAGAAGTGATGGCACAAGAGTCGAAAATGAAATTACCAAAAAACATCCCCTGCCACAGATCTGGGGAAGGGTTGCCAGTAACTCTTGAAGCCTAATTTCATCCATCACTGAGAGCAATACACAGCAGAAAGCCGCTTATGCGGTGCCCTGCTGAGCATCATCTGTTTACTGTGTATACTGCAATTTTTTTAAAATGTGTGAAAAATGAAAAACTATTTAAGTCCAAATGCTGAATTTGCAGACTCCAGCCTTATGCCAGACAAGATGTTGATCTTTAAGCCTGTCAACCTGAAAGACTTTCATATTTAAAGAAGTGTCTTTCTTGCGTTGCAGCGTTCGGGTGAGATGGAGCCCATCTGGAGCAGGAGCGGAGCAGGGGCAGCAGGATCAGCCACAAGCAGAGCTGTGCACAACAGAGACTAAAGCAGCTTGGCCCACTTAAACACAGCAAAGAAGAATACAAGAGGGAATATGATCCTCCCCGAGGTATTTATAGGACAGCATTGGAGCCCAGTACAGATAAATATGGCCAAGAATACACATAACCTAGAAATCAGCTAGGTTTGATCGGCACGAGATGCTTCAAAGCAGGTTCCCAGCAGGAATATGGATTTTAAGAGGGCACTTGAAGTTCATGAACATGGTGTACAACGAGGTTTTCAGCAAGGGGAAGAAGACAGGGCAGCTGGCCAGCTTTGCCCCTCCTTGGCTGGCATAATGGCAGGTTGTGAAGATGGAGGGGGGATTTTAATCAGACCCCTCTTTACAAATGTGTTTCAGTTTCCCCCCTATGGCTCAGCTGCTGTCTAAACATTTTCTCTGTTTTGAAACACAAATACCTTGAGGGAAGATTCACGTTGCTGTTTCTCTTGAGATAATAACAGCTGCTCTCTATTAGTGTTTCTTAGATTTGCTCTTGCTAAATGCCCAGTCAGCTCAGCACAGGTTTGACAGGGAAAAGAACAAACAAGGAACTCAGGAATTTGTTTAATGGAGGGCTAGAGCCAGCTGCAAGCATGAGCCAGCACTGGGACTTGCATGCATGCATGCAGGAGTAAACTTTACTTATGTAAAAGCTCTGCTGTCCTCAATCATGTGCAGGGAAAAAAAATAGCTGCCTCATCTGTTGGTAGTATTTGCAGACTCTGAACAAAATTCAGGCAGCCAGAAGCAAAGCAGCCATGGCTGAGGAAGTCAGCAGCAGCAAGAGCACCTGCAACAGCCTTTTGCCACATGAATGAAGCAAAGACCCAGCCATGGCTCTGGCCCTGCCCAAGGAGCACTTCACCTCTAACTCAGGTCAAATGCAGGACAGGACACCAGCTGGATGGTACGTGACAGACGTCTGGGCACACAGGCAGTCACATTTTCTACTTAAGTGTCTGCAAAATAAGGGATCTTCCACTTGGAGACACGCTTTCATGCTAGGATTATTCTCTGTGCTTCTTCAGGAAACAATTTCGAATGCCTGGATCTCAAAATCCCAAATATCCGTTGCAGATGAGGTTGCTGCACAACAGGCTGCGCTTGCAGAGAACATTTAAAACCACTGGCTTACTCCATCATGACTCTCCTTCAGAGAGGCCAGACTAGGACAAAACCAGGTTAAACAGGGACAGTGTGAACCAAGAAAGAAGTTTATTTGGGATTTGTGCTGAGAAACTAAAGTATCTCCTATTCAGTCTAGAAAGAGATTTTTCTGGAAAAGTGTCCGAGCAACATTATTTGGTTTTTCTACCACTGGCCCATGTTCCTTCCCACCATCCAGTCTGTCCCACTTCCCCAGGCAAGTTACAGTATAGGCAGAAAACTGACTTTTCTGTCACATTTACAATGACCTAAAGAAACCATGCTTGACCCCAGGCAGTCTTAACTTATTCATAAGATACTCTCACACCACATATCACAGCTATGATTTATTCATAAAGCATTCTTGATCTGACATGCTACCAGAACACGTTCCACTTAGCTCTGAAGTGTCTGTTTATTGGAAATCCATCCATATAATTGCCCTGTACATATCTATGGAAGTCAAGATATCCCACGCATAGAGAGATTTGTGGGTTTATGTTAACACCTACACCGTAAGGAGGAAAAGAGAAGCAACCACGGGTAAGTACCACCAGTGCTTGGTTTCTCCCACCTGAGGGACATGATGTTTTTCCTCAGTAGGAGCCCTGGGATGAGCTCACAATATGGATGGTTTGGCCATGCACTGAAATGCTGTACAGGCACTGCTGGATCAGACCCATCCCCAACTGGGCCAGTGATCTAAACATTATATAATTACAGTATTACTTTACAAAACAAGTCTTTATACCATTGGCTTCACTGACCCTTTGCTTTTCCCCATTGTCCTGTGTACACACCGTAGCTCTTGATGCTGTAAGAACAAGTAGGTCAGAGAAAACAGATATGCAGTGAGGAAAAAAGTCTGGGTTTGCATCACCCTTGAGTAAATCCTCCATCAGAACAAGTGAGATTGCCCACAACATGCACCATGATGACTCGAGGGCAGCATCTGACCCTGACAGGCCTTTTTGGGCACACTAAGCATGCCTGCCTATCTTCCCCCCTTCCTCATCCTCAGGCTCAGCAGCAGTGCTGCTGCTGGCTACCTGTACTGGCAGAAAAGGACTGTCTCATGAACAGCCCCCCAACACCTGCGACTGCACAGCCTCTGGTAGTTACAGGGTTTTGTGAAACAGAGCTTGAGAAACCCCAAATACTTTTGTGGTTTTCGTGGGCTCATAAAATGCAACAATTAAACAAGAAAACAGATGCCTTCTATCATCCTGCTGGGCAGCTAGAGTTATCAGAGTTCAGGAAAGCCTTCTATCTGTTTCACCTTTTACCTCTTGCAACATAAAAGCCTCTTTGGTGGCATTAGGAATGGAGTCTTGCTTCTCCTCCTTCAGACAATTTTTCCAAACTTCCCTAGCAGTCAGTACAGAAGCAATGGCAAGTATATTCAAAAAACCCCAGTAGATATTTGAAAGAACAACAGGGTGAAAACTTTGCAGGTGCCCAACAGCATCAGGACCTGAGGAGGTGGTCCTGAGCTCACAGGGAAAACCTGAAGCTAAGAACATGTGTGCCCTCTGGTTCAGTGTGCCCCTGCTCTGCCAACATGATCTAGAAGTGTCACATGTGACATTTAGGAGAATTGCCAGGGCTCAAAACTACCATCAAATTATAATGAGTGGGCCACAAAACCTGCAAACTTGTACCAGTAGCACCAGCAGAAAGATGCTCTTGTCAAGATACATTCAGGGATGGTGTGGGGAAGGGGACAGGATCTCTGAACACTGGTGTTTTCTTCCAGTAAACCTGTGACACAACTGAGAGTCCTGGAAGAAGAATCACCCTTGTTTTTTCATACAGTTGTCGATATGTTTATCACAGCAATGAGGCCTGCCAAGACCACAGAGAGAGCACAGCTGAACTTGGCAAAAAGCATCTCCTATCAAGCTCCTCTTTTACCGTGTCATTAGGAGGCTGGCTCTGCAACACAGAGAGCATTCAGCAATCAGTGTGAGACAGGATGATAGGTAGGAGAGCAGCAGCTGGTATCAGAGAGGTTTAAGCACTCTGAGATCTTTCAGTCCCGACCCATCACAGCCACAGCAAAGGACTTTCAGCTGCTGTCACACCTCCTCCTGGATGGGCTTGTGGTGCTGGCCTGATGGAGAAGAAAGCCAGGAAGCTCAAGGCCCTTTCATCCTCAACTGCCCAAGCAGCATGGAACAAACAACTCATTTACATAGTTTTGAGCCCTTCTGGTCCTTGCCACAGGCAGAGCTTCTTCCACAGTCACCTGAAATCAGGAACCACTACTAAACAAACTGTCCATGTCAACTGAGTTAGGGTTTCACCCATCAAGGACAGGACCAAGGAACCCAAACACCACCAAACCCACTCTGAATCATGAAGGCTCAGGGCAGCAAACAATTATTATGTTTTGTATATCACAGTGCCTTGGCTTGGCCTCGTGTGGGGTCAGCCAGAGACTTTTACCCTGTGTTTGTTCCTGCCCTTCTCAAGAAAAAAAAAAAAAAATTCTTAAAACGATTAGTTGTCCTCAGCGGTAATTAATTATCCCGAAGTAGTGAACTGAAGTGACAGTGATATTTCTGCTTGAATCCTCAGGGGAAAATCGGGTTGTCTTGCTATGCTCTCTAAACCTGACATAAAGTTAAAAATAGGAAGTTTAATATGCAGTCTGCAGGACTTTTTCTGCCTGTAAGGCAATCCCAAGGGATGTCTCAGTTCAACTGCAAGCTCACAAAGTCCTGCTGTCCTAGAGAAGGCAGTGACATTTATTTCCCTCTTAGGCAGCTCAGGCTCAGTGAAACACTAGCAAGAACTAAAGAACTTGTCAATTAATACAACTGAAGATAATTTACAGGAAAAGCTTTTAAACATGTTAATCTCCACCGAAGCCTGCTTAGAGCTACGTGACAGAAACAGCATGAGGAAAAGCAGAGATTTTGGCTTCCAGTGACTGGGAGCAGATGTTATACCTATAGATGAGCGGCAACTGGGTGGGCGAGGACAAACACTAATTCATGTTTCTGCTGTATAAGTAGCCATGGTGAGTTGGAAGCTGTAACTTGGGGCGTAAATTGGGTTTGTCTTAAGGTGATTTTCCAGCTCAGGTTTCTGGTCTTGATATATATCCACGCTTGTTACCTTTCCCACAGTGATCAAAAAGCAAGACTATTGAACAAATATTTTGGTTAATTCATATCAGTTCTTCATTCAAAGTTAAAAGTTGCTACAAGCTCATTTTAACAGCTTTTTTTTTTGTAAAGAAAAAAGAGTCTGAAATCCCCTATTTTCCTCTCTTTCATTAATGAAGCAAGTTAATCTTAGAGTAAGAACAAGAAAATCCCCAAAGGATTAGTCTAATTTCTCTCCCTGCTGAACTGACAGTGCATTTCCCTAGCACAATTCTAATGAGAAAGCAACCACTGAAAGTGAACCAAGCCTTCACTCAGCATTGAATCCCAGTGTGCTGTAAAAGCCAGCTGGTTGTCAGGTGTTCTTTAAAGAACTAGGAGCTTATTTAGGCAAGATCTATTTTCAGAAAAGAAGAAAACAACTCTCTTTTTCTAGATCATCTTCGGTAACAGCACCTCTGTCTCCTTGGTGTTTGCACAGCTCTGCCAGAGAAACCCAAACTCTGCCCTGGGCAGGCTCCCCTGGCACAGATCAGTGGCACCAGTACCCCCAACTCCTTTTGGGAGGCTAGGTCACATCTGGCAGTTGTTTGTCACATCTGTCATGACTTTAGGCCTGACTTAGGAGCTCCAGGAAAATCTGACCTGTAGGCCAGACCTTCTACAGCACTGTGGTAATTTAGTAAGCCCTCCCAGAACATGGAACAACAAGAAGCACAGTGCAAAGACACCCAGCTGAGGTTTGGAAACCCTCTAGCAGCCAGGGTCTTTTATTTCGCTTGGAGGGGGGTTTTGGTGGATTTTTGTTGTCGTTGTTTGTTTAGTGTTTTTTTCCTATTATTCATGACATCCTGTATTCCCATTCCTCTCAACCACAGCATAACAGTCCTTTAGGGCAATTATACAAATTGTTTCCATAACTCTATACCTGTAGCCATTCCAGGTAAAAACCCTTCTGATTCCTTTAAGCAAAGGATCTCCCTGGCACAGGCATGCAGATTATTCTCCCACCCAGCTTTCCCTGGTCCACTCCTAGCTGTGGCAAAAGTGTTGCTACGAGCTGTCTAACACTGATCTTCCCTGTGGCATCTGCAGCAGCTCTACTTTGTCAGGGAGAAAAAAACATTGCCACGCTTTTCGCTGCTGCCACAGAGCTTGGATACGCTTGCTTGGAAAACACGGCTGGCTCCGCTCGGCCTGGTCAAAAGCCTGCCTGCGATGCCAGGCTCTGGGCAGGCTGGGTTTCAGCCACAGCGGGCAGTTTGGATGTTTGTTTCCCTGGTCGCAGGGCCCAGTGTGAGAGCACCCAGNCTGAATGTTTGTTTCCCTGGGAGGAGGGTCCCTGGCCGAGGGCCCAGTGTGAGAGCACCCAGCAGCACGCTGTCCCACACGCCCGTTCCGTGGGTGCGGAGCTGCTCCGGGGCCCGGCAGAGCTGCTGCCCGCGGCCCGGCCGGCACAGGCCTCGGGCAGGCTGCAGGTGCCAACACACCCTTCTGAACAGCAGAACTGGCCACAGACACGGACCCCACCCACGGCTTCCCTCTCACCTTGCTCGGCTTCCAGGTGCGTTATTGGGAAGCCTGCAAGCCAAGGTGGCTGCAGCCTCTCGGAGCAGAAGGTGCCCCCTCCTGCACGCTTCAGTCAGCCCCTTTCCCTGCCTTGTGCTGCCCTGTCCTCTGCATTAACCCCCTTTCTGGAAACATGGGGTTAGAGACTTTAGCTGTGCTGTCACATTTGGTATTTTGGCCCCTAAATGAAAGCAGTGGTGGGAGGCATAAGACTTCAGCTGAACTTTACTGCCTAATGTATGATAAATGAATTGTCTGTGCATCCCCCCTCATTTCATGTTAAAACAGCACTATGCTCTCAGCTCACAGCCAACTTGGTTGGCTTTATTTAATCTGCTTAATGAATTGACGTGTAACAGAACTTTTGTGCCCACAGATGAGAAATAAATCTCTTACTAATCAAAAAGCTTACAACCCCCCCAAGCTTTTTAACACGTGCCTTTCTGGGGCCATCATACTGCCAGTACTAAAACCCTTGCAAGTGATAAATAAAAGGCTTTTTTTTGTTGTTTCAGTTACATGCTAATACAGTAAACATAAGAGCAAAAGAGGAAAAAGATCCATTTTGCAAAAGAAGGTGGCTTATATTATGCTTAAATAGCTCTGCTTGTGATACAAACACTAGGCCAGTGCAAAAGCTGTGTCTTAGTGCAAATGGCACTTTGCTCTTATATACAAATGATTTAGTCTACATAGAACAAATGCAAATAAATATGCAGGGCCACCTTTTGGTCAGTGGCATCCTGTAACAGAGACAGAGAGATCTGTATTCCAGAAATAGACACTCAGCACCTTGACCCCATGCAGCCTGGAAACCTTAAATAAACAATCAAATTCCAGCCCATATTTCAAACCCGCTGAGCCCCCAGAACCCCAAAGCCCCTGCATCTGCTGCTGGAGGTGCCTTGCATTCTCACAGCCTTTTGCAGAGAGAATGACAACAAACCTCTTACACAGCTCAGACCAGTGGCTACTTTTGAAAACCTGGTTTGCAAGACACTCACTGCAGGTCGCTGCCCACACAGGAGCTCAGCAGAACGAAAACCTTGAACCAGCCAGAAACTGCTGTTGTCCCTCATAAGCACAACAGCAGCACTGCATCGTTTACTACAGATTTCCTGCAGCCACTGCCAAATATGGCACTTTGGGGACATTTATTTTAAGCGTCATTGTTCTCTGTACATTAACATATGCTCCAGTCAAACCCTTTATTCATCACTGCCAGATATGATGAGCCTTGTTACAGCCCCAATTAAAGAGTCTTGAAAGCACTGCCTTAATTTATAACCAGGAGAAGAAAAACAGATTTTAATAAATATAAGGAACCTGAAACCAGTAGAAATCCCTTTCCTGATAAGCATATCTGACTTAGCTTTTAGCTCTTCAAGAAAACACCAAGTCCCTCGTGGGACTGTGCCAAGCAGCTGAGATGGGATAGGGACAGCCCCTATTGCCATTCTCCCAGGAAGGGACATGAAGTCCCCCTGGATTCACAGGGCAGCCTCACCATTCCTCATGTCTGCAAGAGGAAGCTTTATCAAGCCATCTTTTCTTGAGGGCAGATGAGCTTGCTGATGTTTGTATGGCAGTAAATCCTAAGCTGGGGCAATACCATTTAAAATTGCTTGAAGCATCAAGACTCCAGGCAATCAAAGTTATTTTATCAGCTAGACTAAAATTACAAGAGAAAACTGAGGCACAGGACATCCTCCCTTTCCCAGAGCAGCCTCCAGCACTTTAAAGTTCAATAACATGAAGTCTTCCTGAAAAACTCACATTCACAGGATCCGAATGCCTCACCTCAGGTCACTTGGCAAATTTCACTGACAGCCCTGGGACTCATCACCCTGAGTGACAGGTCCAAATTCTGCACACAATTCCATTTGTGTGCATATGAAAAGCCCCATAAAACACCACAGCTAATATCAGCCTAAGGGAGGGAAATCTAGTTAATAGCGCATTAAAAAGTTAAATTCCATTATTAATGAAAATACCTCCAGCAGAGCAATTATGCAGCACCCTTAGAGAAAGCTGCCAGGAGACAGAGCACAGGCAGAAGCAGAGCTGGCACCAGGGTGTCTGTGTATGGACTGGCTGAGCTGCTGCCACCCTGCACCTACTGCAACCTCCCCAGCTAGAAAATACAATTGCAAACATCACTTCCATAGCTAATTACTGATCTGCAGCAGCAGGCTAATAAAAGGCCTTGTGTAGAGGAAGAAAAAGAGACATTTGGTGCTCACAGAATTAAAATTCTCCACTCTGGGGGAATGTGGGATAAATAAACCAATTTCATGCAGAAGCCTAAGCGCTGAGAAAGAAAAAATTCCACAGTAGAGGCTGAAAAACGATTTGGGGTTAATTAACATCCATGAGTCGAAGCTTGCCTGACAGCATGAGCAGGGGAGATGGCACAGCCTCCCCGAGTTAAGCCAGAGCACTGCACAGCAGCCCTCCACTACCTGCCAAGTCCTGCACGGAAGCAGCATACACATGGAAATCCTAAGCAATTCTGTATTTAAGATTTGTCTTCCGTAGAGAAAAGGGACATATCTAGTGGAACATTTAAACGGTACTTTGCATGTTCATTTCACAATGAAATGTTTTTAGAAGTAGTGACTGGTGGCACCACATGTTTCCCCTTCTCTTCCACCTTTCTTGGGTGCCCAGGTAAAACCAAAGTCTCCATAATTTGGTGCTGAAAGCATTAGTTCCCCGTATGGGACTAGCAGAAAGAAAAGTGATGGCTATATGGGACAATGACAGATGAGAAATAACTGGCTTTAAGTCATTGTCACAAAACCCCTCTGAGGGAGGTATAATAAAAGCTGGCTTTGCAGTTGTTTGATTTTCACACTAATGAACAAATTAAAGTTTATTTCTATCATCTTTAACATTCATAGTGGCAGCCAGCTGAGGAAGCACTTACGTTTTCAATGCATCAGCTTATAAGCATGTATGCAGTTTTTATGGCTAAGCATTATGTCTCCTACTGTTACTTGTGATCCAGACCAGCTTTGTGTTTTTCCTCTCTCAATGTGAAGAGTCTAGCTTTGAAGAGTTTTTGTTGAGCAGGTTGTGAACAAAATTGAAATAACCACAGCAAATTAATTGGCAGAGACAGAAAAGCTCCCTGGGGTGCTACAAAATGATGAAGAGACTACAAAACTTCCTAGAGGACAATAAAGATGTGCATACATGACCAGGTATTCCTCAGCCTTGTATCCTATAAAGGTGGTTGTGAAAGCTGCAGTCCTGCAGGTTTTCAGTCTGACCTCAGTACAAATGCAGAAATTAAGAGGTGGGCATGGAGAAACCTGCCAGTCAGGAGAAGCACCACCATCCTGCTTTGGATCATGACTCTCACTGCGCAGCAGCCCTTGGAGTCACCTGGCACCCACTCTGCTGACGTGCAAACACTGATCTCTGACCCGACAATGTTTCCCTGAAGTGGCAGCAACACCAGGAAGGTGCAATCAGGGGGATTCAGGTCTGTACTTCTCTCAAGATGACCCCTGAAATGCTTAGCTCGTGATGTTATTAGCATCAGCAAGCAAGGAAACCAGCCAAGAGCAAAATGTATTTTATCTTTCCATCAGCAGTTGAAGTGGGCCAGTGTTCAACAGCACAGTGTGCCAGTATTTCTTCGAACGCCAAATCCACCCTCCAAACCCTGGCTGCAGAGGGAACAGGCTGAACGCCGCAGCTCCTACCTTTCAGCTTCAAGCACTGCTCAAGGCAGGAACCAGATATTGCCTCTGTATTACATGCACAGATAAAGTCTTCCTACTCTGGGCCAATTTTCCCATCAAGAAGATAAGAACCGGCTACTCGAGTCAAATTCAGACAGACCAAGAGGGAGCCTGAACCTGCCCATGTCTCTCTGTGATGGTTTAACCCAGATGAACACACATCAGGCCAGTCCCAGCTACATGCAGTGTTTGCAGTCTGGAGAGACAAAAGCACAAGTTCACTGCTTCAGAAAGCTAATCTGCTCTTCAGACGAAAATATGCAAAAAGGAACAAGCAATCTTCATAAAAACAGATTAAATTGGGACTTTCCATGGGATAGCACAAGACATGGAAAGGACTCCTCTAAGTATACGGGTGCACCAGTGAGACCATGACCATCTTTGACCAATGGACTGATCAAGATGGTGCTTCTGCTGAGCAATTCAATGCTACCATAGCTACCCCAGCTACATCTGGTCCCTGTGGAGCTGTGCAAGTGAGGAGAGGACATCCTGTGGAACTTGCCTCCCATAGCTGTAAGGCCTTCAAACTGACTGGCACCCTTTAAATACAGCTCTCCAACACCTGGCAACATCCTCCTGACAAAAGCCCTGACACATTCACTGGCCTGGAGCAAAGCAGATTTGGAGCAGCACCCCAGCACCTGAGATGGGAGGTATTGCCACTGCAGCACCAAGGGCACAGATGTCCTGTCCCTGGCAGCTCGCAGCAGCATTTTGCACAAAGAACGAAGGAGAAGCAGCAGAGCCCTCCACAGGTTACATGCTCCACGAAGCCTATGGAGGCAGCCCTCAGGCACTGCACACTTCAGCCTCAATGAGCTTCAAACCTTTAAACACACACCAGAAGTGCTGGTTCTTGGAGGCTACAGGCCCTATATCATGCACTAAATGAGTTAGTACCCTTTTTGTCTCAACAGAACCGTCATTTCATGTTGTAAGAGCAAAAGAGCCAAGTAATGCAGGTTTTTTTGAGTGCTTATAGTCTGCAATAAAGGTCCGTGTTAATGAACCCAAGATCCTGAAAAAAACATAGCATAATCGCCCTGTCCATTTCCAAAAAAAAAAAAAAAAGAAGAAACTTTCATCTCTGCAAAAAGTACTGAAAGCTGTTCATTTAGGAGGCTTATTTTGTTTAGAAAGCCTACTTTTAGCTTTTCCAGACTTCTCAGCTATAGTACATTTTTCTTTAATTAGTTTAGCTCAACCAGCAAAGAGCAGGAGTTGAGCAACAAGGGTCTGCACATAAAAGCATTTGAAATCTCTGGCTGGCTAATACAGTCTAAATATACACTGCAATCTGCCTGTCAGACTTATTAGAGGGCAGCATTGTGTTCTGTATACTACATTACTATTATTGTGTTTTCCAGGAGAATGAGTTATCCACTGATAGTGATTTCATGTGGGTAAATGAGCCTGCTAGGTTTGGTTCATTAGCATCTTTTCTGCAGCCACCAGCATTTAAATTAGAGATTCTCCTGGACCAAACAAAGGAACGAGTGTTTACTCAAGTGTTTAAGCAGCTTGTCAACACAAGGACCTCTCCTACATCCCACACTCCTGCCTTTGCTGGGCCTTGTGGAAGCTACAGAAACAGGTACCTCAGAACTGAGCAGCTCCTGACAGAGATGGAATTCAATCCCCACGTTTCATGTCAGGAGATAGCCTCACACAAGCTTTGAAGCAGACCAAAACGAATATCAAGTATTTTTTGTGTGCACGTTGCCACGATAACTGCCCTGTGAGGACTTCTGGTATTTCCCACCAAAATCTCACACTCGTTTCTGCCCTCAGACCCAGTCAAGGGGCTGGCACAGCTCCTGCTGCCCTGCCTAGAGCCTATTTTGGTCAACAGTGCAGGGCTATGGGGAAGCTCCCCCGAGGAGCACAGTGCTGGGATGCTCAGGGCTGACATTACCTTTGCAGCCTCCTGAACCACCAGCCTCCCTCCAGCATCCAGCTTGGTTATTTCTACTGCCCCAAAACCCCACAGAGCCAACAGCACAAGGTGAGATGCAGGCAGTGCTCAGCATATAAAACACTGCAGGCAAACTCAAAGCAAATAGAGAGGCAAAGGAAAATGGTTTTATCTCCTCTGATGGCTTGTCTGGCAGAGGGAGGATCCTTCTGCTCAGACCTTGTCCCCATCTCCAAGATTTCCTCCATGTTGAGTCATTCACACTTGCACGAAGCAACACTGAAGTCAGTGATAGGACTGGGTAGGGAGAACTTTGTGACAGGATATGGCATGGTGCAAAACCACATGTGAGATCAAACAGGCTGCTGGTGGGAACAGGAACACCAGCATATGGCAAAATCCAGCTCCTGGAATGATTTATTAGACAAAAATAATTTTAAAAGTTGCTTTAAATTCAGCATTTTAATGCCCTTCTGCTCTCTTAGTGAGGCAGTTAGCTGGCTATAGCACTAGATTAGAAAACTGAATTCCTTTCACATAGAGAACATGTGAAATAGTGCTAGTGGTGACTCAAAGGCCTCTTCCACAATGTCTTTTAAAAGACAATATATGTTTGGGTAAGTAGCTGGTGTATTCCCAAGGAAAGTTTATTTCACCAGTACTCCCTGTGTCATCAGCTAATTATAGAAGCACTGCAGCTACCTGTGGTGTCGTGGTAATTGTGGCTGGTGTGCACAAAGCACAAAGGAGCAATAGCCATAAAACTGCTTTTCACTACCACTTCACAGGAAAGGTTCTCAGAGCACTGCAGTTATTTGCACCTTCACAGCTTCACAATTTATCAGTCATTTCACAGTCATGGAAATCCAGGCAGAGATGAAGTGAGGCAGGCATGAAAGACTAAGGAGAACTCCCCTTTCCCAGAGAGGGGTTCATTCCTGCCTGGACAGAGCACTAAGTCAGCTCTCAAACTCCACTAGCATCAAACAGAGAGCTGGGCTACAAATTACAGGCAAATCAGTTGGTCTTGAATTTTAAAAAAATGCCTTAGAGTACACAGAAAACCCCTATATTTAAAGGTTTAAGCATTAGAAACAACTTCAGGAGCAGGACAGGGAGCCTCTGTACAGCAGGTCAATATATCTAAAGAGACAATAATTAAACATCCAATTTTCCAATCATGCTTTTGATCTGGTGAGCAGTGCTCTGAGTTAAAAGCACCCTCAAACCTACAGATGCAAAATAAAACCTGCTTAGCATGGACAGCAGCTCTTCAATTCTGCCAGCAACAGTGAGGACAGGTGTCTGTTCTAAATCACACTTCTAGCTCAAGGATCCACCTTCTCCAACAGATTTAGATCTTCTCCAAGAACACTTGGCTTCAGCTCCAAGCTGAATCCTGAGTTTTCCAAAAATTACAGCACTGATTAGATTTATGAGATGATTAAGAGGCTTTCCAAGTCCAAAATTCAGGTAGTTACGCTGTAACAGGCTGTTCCACTACAAACCCTGAAGGCAAAGCCAGTTTCAGGTCCAGTTTCCAAGAACAGCGTGTACTCTGAAGACACAGTGCAAGGTGTGCCTGCCACAGCACCTTCAGGAAGTCACACCTGCAGTCACACGCCAGCAGCTGTGGGGGCTGGTGGAGCCGACCTTTACAGCCCTGACACGGCCGCAGTGACTGCAGCATCTCTGACTCCAGCCTCTCATTATCTGGGAATTATCCAAAGCAAAGCTCAGCCAGCACCTGCACCAGCGACTGACTCCCACAGCTGGACCACCACAGCCACAGCCAGATGTGCTCTCACACAGCTCCCAAAGCCTGCTTGGGGATGTATCAGAGAGAGACAAGCGAGCCTCAAGGCACTGAGCTAGGGAGGCACAGCAGGCTAGGCAAGGACTGAGTAAAACTCAGCACAGACTGCAAAACCAGCCTGAAAAACCCTTTGTGGCCTTCACCAGGCCTCTGAGCTGCTGCTGCCACGAGAGGCAGCTGTGATGGAATAAACTGAGATGTGGCGTCATGATGACGGAGAGTAAACGTGCCCTGCAGAGCCTCAGCTGCACCAGCAGCAGAAAACCCTCCTTTGCCTGCAAATGGCTCTGAAAATGTAATTAGTTTTCCCAGAGTTATTAGGAAAGTGAGTAATTGTATGGAGAGTTACAGCAGTGCTGTAGACACTGCACTCGGAATGAGGGAAAGGCAAAGTTGAAGAGGGATTTGTTTGCAGCTGTAATTGTTCTCTGCCCTGACTTTGCCCAAGCAGCTACAATTATTAATCTATAAATTCAACATCAAAAGCTAAGATAACTAAATAGAGGCAAGGTCAGATGGAAAAAAAATAACCTAAATTTTTTACATTACATTAATTTTCTTCCAGCTGAGATGGCTTTCTTTCTGAGTTGATATTAAGAGCATACATATTTTAAGTAAGTCCCACTGGCCACACATGCCATCAACAGAGTGCAGCATAGCAGAAAATAATTGAAGTAATTGTTTCTAAGGACAAACTACATTCACTTTAACCAAGATAACAGTTTGCAGAGCGGAAAAGAAATCAGATAGGAAACTCCATGCAGAATTTATTTCCCTGCTACAAGTAATTCTTTAGATTCTTTTCTATGAAAAAAGATGCTCAAGAGTTTAGAAGGGAGGTGAGCCCTGGATACCATTAACTGTGTTGTGGATCAAAGTAGCTTGGTGGAAAAAAGCCTTATTGATGCTAAAGCCTGCCCACAGGGAAAAAGCTGAAAAACACAGATGCAGACTCCAAGACCTACGTTCAACTACAGTGATGAGGACAGAAAAATATCCTTAGCCTGGAGACAAAAATAAATTAATATAATTACTCTAAACTACAAGGAAAAGCTTATTACAAAATGGACGAGAAATTTGCATCTTTATCAACCAAAGCAACACAGTTTAAATTCTCCTATATTCTAGTTCTAATGAAAAGTGAAAAAAAGGAACGAAAGGAGCAGCTAAGTGAAAAAACCCCTCCAAAAAATCAGATCACCTTTTCCTCACAAATCCTAAAACTGGAAACTGTTTCAAAACATTAAAAGCTTTTCAAGGAGCACAGCGTCTGGGACCATTTCACACTGAAATCACATTAGCACATCTCTTTCATAGTGCAGTCAGGTTGGTTCTCACTTCTTTAATAACTAAGCTGTAAAACCTTTTCTATCCACCAAATAAGCAAGTTTGTGCTGTTACAGAAAGATAACACTCTAAGGACAACAAATCTGTCTCATGATTTACTCCACCCTTGCAGAATCCCACCAGGGATGAATTAAAAGAGATCATTTTTCCACCTTTTCCAAAACGAGGACTCAGGTATTTTCAAAATCCTTTTCCATTCATCTCTGTTCACTGCATGTGCAGCATGTGAAAAAGTTCCCTTTCTCATGTTCTGCAATCAATTTTCTCTGAGGTGGACAGCAGAAAACAACAGACCCACAAGAACCTCGTGTTTGGTCTGCAGGGAACTGCAGCACCACGTTCCAGAAGTGGCCTTGGCAGACTTGGCATGTTGCTGCACTGATTCATTGTCCTGTCAATGAATGTAACTGGATGTTTATTAACAGTGAAAACAAATACATTTTATCTTCTACGCCAAGAGCTGTCGTTCTGAACTAGAGAGAAGCAGGAAGAAGCAACTGAGATATTAATATGCTTAAAATAAAAATACATATCTGGCATCATAGTATTTGATTTAATGATTAGCATACGAAGAACATGAAATTTAACATGAAATGTGAACTGTCATTAACAATTCTAGGTTTTTTAGGTTTCTTCATTCTCAGCATAAAGATAGGCTGTATTAGATCAGTATCCTGTTTCTACAGGGTATTAGCAGAGAGAAGGAAAGTTACACACCACATATTAGCTATCTGCCCCCATATTCTTATATTCGTTGATCATTTTACACTTTTCAGAGTTTCCTGAACCAACGATTCTATGATTTGACAACGCTCAGGGAAGTCAGTGTTCACTAATCCCATTCACCTCTCCTTTGACTAGTGCAGCTGCCCTGGGATGGATGCAGCCACGGTCACATCACCTCCCTCAGGTGACCCCCACCTCCTGCGGGGTAGCTCAGGGGAATTTCCTTCCTGAGCCATTTCCCAGAACAATCTCATCTCCAAAATCACCTGTATTATCAATGATTTAGAAGCACAGCAGAGATGTGGGACACAGGAGTGAAGGTTCTGGCCACAATCAGCACGGGTCTGCAGGAAGAGCCTGATGATGCTCAGTCACCCACTCTATCTGGGGGAATACAAACCTGCATCACCCAAAGCCACCTGCTCTGCTGACAGGACACACATCCTTGGAGCCAACAGCTGCTCCAGCAACAAGAGTTCTTTGAACCTCAGTGCTGGGTGGCTTTGTGACATCAAGCACACAGTAGCTTTGAGACCGAACCCCAGGAACAAATGCTCCTGCTTCCTGCTGAAGAATCCCAGTGTCAGCTGTGTCTGACCAGCCCCAAGCATGTCTTGTACACAACACTCAGCCTCCATCCTGCTCCAGCAGGAAACAGCCCAAAAATCTGATCCCAAACCTTAAACATTACGCATAGCGAGAATACAGCTCTTGAAGGCAACCTGGATCATTTACCATAAGTCACTTCTGAGGCGACTCAAACAACATCTCCCCTGCAATGAATTCACACCCCACTGCCAACAGCGTGTCAGAGAGACTCACTCCTGGGCACAGAGTACTTTCTCCAAAGCAGACAGGAGCCATCTCTCATAAATGATCATACACCAGAGGCACCATCTGCAATAACAAATGAGACCTCTGAGGCATCTTTAAAGTCTCGGGTTTGCTACATTAAGTTTAAATCTCGCAGATATGTCATTGGTAGAAGAAAGTATTCCAACAGCAGACTACTGTGCATTCCACTGTTCAGGGAATGACAAGATCCTGCCACACTGCTCTAGCAGAGACTCAGTATCTCCAGCCCATGGCCAATTGGACAGTTGGGGCTGCCCTCCCCACTACTGCTTTGGAAGTTTAAGGCACATTCAGATGAAGCAGACTTACAGCACAGAAAAAACAGTATAAAGCAAGAGGATAAAAAAATGCTCTTTGTGATTCCCTCTGCACAAAACTACAATTTAAAGCATCCGTTCCTAACCACCCACAACCTAAGACTGTGTTTTCCAAAGGACATCTTCCCTTTTGCAGGTACAGTGTGTGCTTGGCAACACCTGCAGTTACTCTCAAGGGTTCCGACTTGCAAGTGCACCTCAGTAACAGCATTGACAAGGGCCATATTTCATTCTGTGTGTTTTTACTGATTAACAGCTACACTACAGCAGAGTGCAGAAGGCAGACATACCTATAATACACGATATCCAATACTACAGAACATACCAATAATACAGAACTAACAGACCTGCCCGTTGTGGGACATTCAGACTTGCAGAGAATCTTCTGCAGCATCAAGCAGGTAGGTATAAGTACTGAGTTCATCACATCTCAGTTCTGCCCAGTTGAGGTGGCAGGGTCAAAATTAAAAGGGGGAAAAAAATCCATGCAATTTTGAACACTTGTTTTGTCTGGAAACAATATTAATGGTATTTGCAGTTATCGAGTGTAACAACTCCCATCTTCATTCCCATCGCATCGCGGCACGGGGAGAGAATTAAAGAAGTCACATTTGCCAATGGCCCATATTGAAATCACATGGCTGCTGTATAAACTTTCAATTATGGAGCATCGAGGCTGAGGGTGGAGGAGATAATCCTTATAAGAACTGCTTCAAAGGCAGAGTATGGATGAGATTTCAGAAAGGCTAACTTAGAAGCTGTGTGATGCATCTGTTGTTTCGATATCAAGGTCATTTGTAACGCTTAGATGTGGTTTTTACAAAGGAAGCCTTTTAAAAATATTTTCTTTATTTGTTTCTACAAATCAGCTGATTCTAGTTATAAAAATCCCATTAATTGAGTGCCACACAAATAATCAAAGAATTCCCTCACTGTTCAAAGAATGAGACAAAAAAGGCACAAGACAAACAAGGAACCCTGTTTACACCAAGCTGAGGAAACCCTAAGCTCAAGCCTAACACAAAACAACTTGAATAATTTCAGCTTTCAGTGAAAGCAAGCTGAGCCTAGTTGCTTTGCATTTTCTCCCCTGCCCCAAGTCTGTGCACTCAGTAGATGCTGTGGATTAGCTGATTTTCTCACTATGCACTGCACAGACTTGTGCATACAGGTGAGCTGAAGCTACATATTTTGGGAATAATGCACTATTCTGTCCTTGTGAAGTCTGGCTGTAGCTATTAACTATGCATGGTGCTTTCATAATGCATGTAACTTGGGAGGAATTTTCATGCCCACAAGCCCTCTGCACTGACAGCTTTCAAGCCTTGCATGGAGTGTTCTTCAGGGAGGCAAAACAACAGAATGGCCTGCTGTCCTACCAGATCCAGGACAAGAGCAAAACTTCAGGGCTTCTGAAGCTGGCTGCCAAATATCCTGAGGGACTAATAGTGCTCCACTGCATACAGCCACATCTGAGCAATTCACTGGAAGACAACACCTCTCTTTTTCAAACTTATCTTTCTTAGCTATCAAGTGCTGCACCAGGGATCCCTGTGGGGCACAGGGAACATCAACTTTGTGCAGTGATGCTCCAGCAATTGTTAGAGTGAGATGTACAGTTCAGTACATGAAAGGTTTTCTTCTGGGGTTCTCACTGGAAACCAGCAGCAAAGCATGGATACCCAAGGAAGAATGTTGAAGCAAATAAACCTCAGATTTGTTTCCCCTCTGTCTCTCCTATGGTTAATTTGTTTTATCTGTCTAGGCAGCAGAAGACTACAACACACCAGAGTAGCCAGAATTGCTCATTTCTGAAACTCCACTCCTCAACAGTGCTGCATGCTGGCAAACAGTCACACAACGTGAATGTGGAGAAATAATTGGTTTTATTGTATTTGTGAATGGCAAATAGAGAAGAAATGGATCAACTCTCAGTATTTCCTTGAGTCAATGATAGCTCAGATAAAAGATAAAGCTGAGATTTTACTCTTGTTCTTTAACAATCACCAAGAATGGGTAGAGAATAAAACCTGAGATACTGCAGGGGATTTCAGCACAGAAAAACTGGAGGTTCCACGTGGCCTGCCACTGAAATGCCCTCCAAACATTATCACCACCACCCAGATGCCAATGTACAAACTCAAAAATGCTGTGTCCAACAATCAGCCACTTGGAAGCACAGGATTAAACACACATCACCGTGGAGAAAGGGAAAGGTGATGACAAGAGACCAAAAACTAGCAATTGTAAGTTTAATAAAGGAAGGCACAGAGGCAAATTTAGCTAGTAAAATTAAGAACCATATAGGTGGGGTTTAAGGCAATTCAAGATTATTCCACTGCTGTTTCAATCAGTTCCACACGGTAGGGGTCAAAAAAATTATAAGATATTTTTAAAGCTTTTCATTGCAGAGTGGCAGTTGTTAAGTGGTGTCTGCATGTGTTACATCATCAGTTCCACACTCCTTATTCTACTACCAACTAAGCAGAATCTGAAAGTGCAGCTAATTAAACAGAACCTAAATTCAGCAGGTTTGGATGACTTGCACCACAGTTTTAAAAGAACATCCTGAAACACTCTATTATTGATATCAATTTTAAATATGGTGGGTACATGGAAGTCACAGTAGCTGGAAAAAAACGTGCTGATGTGCCAAGTATTTTAAGAATTAAATAGAAAATCCTAAGAATGATCTCCAATAAACGAGAGTGATAAAATTAATCTGTATAAATTGGAAATTCTCCAGAACGCACAGTACCTAGTATTACAGATTTTTAAAAGAGTATAAAATAATACATTTCAACATGATTTTAGTCAATAAAAAGACACTCTGGGATTTTCATACAGAATTTAGCTTCATGCTACACAATTATTTGATTGAGATGAAGAAATAACATGACATTATTATTAGTATTAACAGATGAAAATCACTTCATGCAGTGGTGACTGAACAGTTACAGGTATCCATGCATGTTCCTACTGAGGACTTGGCAGAAGCTGTTCCTTGGCCCTGTAGTGTAATAGAGTGGGAGAGAGTCTAAAATTATTTATCAAGCCTGAGGATGGCAAACACTGTGGGACTCCTAAATAACTGAGAAGGCAACAACAGATCCACATGGCTAAATAAGCTCCACCAAAGAACACAGTATAGACTTCAGTACTGCCACACACACCCAGAGCAACACAAACAACGGGGCAGCATCCTGTGAAGCCATTGATTTTGGCAGGAACTTCATGGTCAACATGCAATTAGACAAGCTGAGCACACTGTGGTGGAATGGTCCTGTGCTCAAGGGAAGCTCAGAGAATTTTGGATGTGGGATGCTCAAAATAAAAAAATAAATCAGCATGTGGCATTAGCACTGTCAAAATTATGGTAAGTTTTAATGCTTGCAATTCAAGAAGAATATTGAAAAACTGAATCCAGTGCAAAGAACCTCCAAGAGGATGATTAAAGGACCAAAAGCTCAGCTTAGAGAAAGGCTCCAGAAGCACCATCTGTTCTCCTTAACGAAGGGAGAAGGTTAATAGGACAATCTGATCACAGTTTGCAAGTACCTACGTAAGGAACAGAAATTTGATCAAAGAGCTCTGTCCTTTAGCAAATCTGGTCTAACAAGAGGTAACACAAAATTCAGACAAACGCAGGCCCGAACAAAGATATGTTTATGATGGTTAACCAGTTAAAGCTGATGTTGACAGTATTACCAGAATGGATACCTGTCAGTAAGGCTGAATGCAAGACAATAAAAGCCATCACAGATTTTCAATCACACGTTAAAATCATGCTGCCATGATTTTTTTCCCCCTACTCAGAGGCAACTTTCAAGCTAAAAATGAATTAATTTGGAGCAGCCAGGGAATTTCACATCATAGACTTTACACAAGCAGCTCTGTGTGTCCCATGAGGCCCCTGCAGCAGGAGCATCACTCAAGGTATGGAGCGTGATGTGCCACCAGGGACAGGCTCTGTCATTCTGGCATCTATCAGGAATTAAAGTTTTAAGACTGAAGCTTCTTTGCTGTACCACTGGATGGCCAACATTCCCACGCCAAGCTGGTATTTTTCACAGTTCCTCATCCCTCAGCATCTCCCACAAAATGTGACTCTTTGGGATAGAACATGCATATTCAGACAGAGCCTGAACTCCATGGACCTTCAGCTCAGGTCACATCCTGCAGCATCCTGGGCCATGCAGAAAGGCAACAGCTATAACAGGCATAAAGCAAAGAGGCCAATCATTATTTAATCTCATTTTATAATTAAATATTCATTGCATATTGTGGGTTGCTTTTAGAAGGATTGGGGGATGTGACATTCTTTCAAATGCACTTTGGCTCTGGCAGCTCAGGGAGCCAAGCATCAGCTGCAGGACCCCCAGTTGCTGCTGGTTCAATAGGTTTTACTGAGAAGAGCCCTTTAGTATAAACACACCCCAGCCACATGCCCGGGCAGCCTGTTTAACTGTCACCTTGTTAATAACCCAGCAGGGTTAAGGAGCAAGTAGAATTACAGAATGGCTTGGGTTGTTAAGGACCTTAAAGATCATCTGGTTCCAGCTAGACCATGGAAGATGTTCCAAGCGACGCCTTCCTCTAGACCAGGTTACTCAGAGCCTGATCTTGAACACATCCACGGGTGGAGAGTCCACCACCTCTCTGGTAATTTAAGTTCTTCAGCATGTTTTCTTAACAAGCTCTTTGACTCCTGGGTGCATTGCAGTGTGGTGCATGAGGGGCCTTGGACTCCCCACCTCAAGCCCCAGTTCTCTCACCACATGCTATGAAAGCATTTGCATCTCCAACCTTTTGGTACAAACCTATTCCTCCTCTTCTATCCCTTACATTTAAGTACAAATCAACATTTCCTACCCTACACACAGCATACAGACACTGTTTTTAAGGGAAACAACCATGGGACAGAACCTAATACCGCAAATCAGAAGAGCAAAAAGCTGCGGGTGGATTTCTAGGAATGAGGGCCTGGGGGAGAAGAGGAGAGAGTTTGGCTAGAGGCAAAAGCAGCCTATAGAACAACCAGCAGCAGGCTGGCTATGTGTAACCATTTATTAATTCGGTTTGTAAGAGCCACAGCCCAGGGCAGAGTTGAACTCTCTGCACGTAGGTGCAGCAGGCAGCAGCCTTCACAGCAAAGGCTCTGCTGAAAAATTCCCCTGTCCCTCTGCCGAGCCTGCTGCTCCACTCCTCGTTCCTGCACGGAGCCACTGATCTCTTGGAGGGGGCGGGAGCCCGTCCCTTTCTGGCAACGCAGGCACCTCATGTAAATTCATTGAATAAATGCAGTCATTTCTCTCAGCTGATCCATCCCCACGTGCGCGTGCTGAAGCTGTGCCAGACCCTCAATGCAGCCAACTCTCCCACAGTTCATCACTCCTGAAGGTGAAACTGTTCCTCACCCTTATCAGCATTTCCCCCTTTCCTTCTCCTCCCCAACTGCCTTTTCTGAATTTCCTGGCCCTCCTTTCTCACAGGAGCCTGACTCCGCACAAGTCAAAATCGAACCCAGGCAGAGCCTTGAAAGAGACCTTGGAGAGTAAAGGACATTATAAAGTTATTTTAAGCTGAGGAAAACTGCATTTCCCCTTAGAGGTTGACTTCAGTCTCTAGAGCCCTTGAATTTTTAGGCTTAAATCTGTCTCCTTGATAAGGCTCCATAGTAGCTGAGACCCACAAAGAAGTTTCCAAAGCACGAGCGGACATAAATAACTAGAAACAAAACTGGAGCATCATCACTAGATGCTCACATGAGTTCTGGCTTCTGCAGTCAGTCCATGTGAGCCTTTAGTCATCTGAAACAGCACAACCCTCAGCTCTCCATGGACGAGGAAAGCTGTGCTGGACCAGCTGGTGCCGATTCTTTCCTCCTCTATATTGGAGTAACAACCAACTCCTAGTCCCAGCCTGGCTTGAAGAAGTTACTCCAATTAAAGGAGGGTCTGATGAGCAGAGCTGCAGTGTGGAGCCCACCTCACCTGCTACTGACCCCAAGCTCCATGCAGGTCAGCAACACCTGATCACACCCCACAGGGCTGGAGAGGCCATGAAAAAGATCTCCTTCCTGCCAGGGATGCTCTGAGCAGAACCTCCACACTGATGATGCACATCCAGGCTGCCAGCAGCTGTTCTGCCCTGTGCAGTGTAACCACTACAAGCTGAAAACACATGGTCAAAACAGACTTCAGAATCCACAGACTCAAAGCTTTTATCCAGCTGTGGAAGCTCTATGGGCTTAGGTTTACATCATCTTCACTTTTATTAACTTTAGCTGCTGTAGAAGCCTTCTCAAACAGAAAAATGAGGGTTTGGTTCTATTATATTAAGAATCTTGGAGAGTAAAGCAAGGGAAGTACTCAGAGCATGCAGTGAGAGATCTGTCAGAAAAGATGGAAATAATCCATTCTTTTAAAGAACACACAAGCAACCAGCCAGCCAAGGAACCTTTCAATTTTTTAATTAGATATGTTTTTTTCTGGCTTCTTTGAATTTGGGGAGGGAGTGATAGAGATTTTTATCAGACTCGTTTCCAGATTCAATTATATAGCTCTAGCTCTGTATGCACTTCGAAAGAAATTAAACATTGCTTACTTTCCAGAAGTGACTGGTGATTGAGGATGCCTTAAACTGAGACTTTGAGACTCTTCGTATGGCTTTTAATTGCATTTAAAAGTGTGTGCAATCATTTATCAAATCTGTTACCTTTCAAAGCATCATCAACTTCATTTCTTCAAAGAGGCACTACAGTTCCCAACCACCAAAAAATTCCTGCCCGTACCTTGAATGTTTTCAATGTACATTTTCACACCCAGGGCAGCAATGACAGAAGCAATCCTATGGGGACATCCACAATAATACTTTTTAAAACAGGCTGCATCAGACTTGTTCCTTAAAAAAAAGGATCTCTACATGTTGAACCTACGCAAAATTCAAACCTGAGAACAACCAAACGTTTGGCATTACAGCTCAGATCCATTTGGTTCCCTCCCTGACTCCCTCTGCTCAGACAAGCAGTTTTTTGCATCTGCTCAGCACACACAACCTCGCCATGCTGCCAGAGCCAGGAGCCACACGCCCCTGCCAGTGGCAAGAGCCCATCAGTGGCACCTCACTCCTGGGAAAGGCACAGCCTCAGACCCAGCTGGGCTCCAAACTGTGGGGGAACAGATAGCCAACAGCAGAAGCAGAGAAGCTCCTTGCTTTTTCTCTTTGTGTGTTGTACAAGCTAAGCTGTCTGTCACTGGATCTTTTGGAATCAAGAGTACATCACCAATTGAAAATGCAGATCCTGAATCCAGCTGAAGGTCTCCTGGTAAATCAAAGATGGTCCTTTAACACAGCATGGTGACACGGTAAGTACCTCCACACGTGCTCCTCTAACAGGACACACTATGACACACTAGAAGCCAAGCCACGGTCACTTCTTAGCCTGAGAGTCCAAGAGAAGCTGCTGCAGTAATTGGGTTTAACCTGCACCACAAAGCATAGCACTGCATGTCTGGGTTGGACATATTGAAGCAAATCCATGTTTTGATCTCATTAGCCTGAGATCAGCATTACCTTTTCCACAAGCAAAGCTAACACCTGCTTATCTCTCTGCAGTCCTCACCCTCTAATGTGGACAGCATCAAGTTTACCCCCCTCTTCATGTGGCTCCATCTGCATGCTTGGGGCTCAGATGTGACACACCTGCTTTAGCATCTGTAACTACACTGTAAGTTCTTAGGGGGATTTAGGAGGCAGTAATTCAAGGCAGCCAATAATACCTGACCAATGAGTCCAGGCTGCACTGTGTAATCGTGTGCTGCAGCTCTACAGACACTGAAGGGAGGCAGCACATCTGCAAGGAGGAGCTGAGCCACGTGCAGAGTTTACAAACCACTTCTGCTTAGAGCTGCTTTGAATGAGCCACAGCCACCTCTGCCTGGCCTCGGGTTACAGGGATGAAGAGGCCTGAGCTTGCAGCAGAGTTCTGGAACTTAAAGGTGTCAAAGTTTTGCCCGTTATTTTCTGTGCTCCCCTATTTGATGCATTAATAAGATCAAACCACCACCTCCAGATTTCTCTCAGCTTTAGAGAGCTTGTTATTAAACATGGCAGTAACATATAAACCATTTTTGAACTCTCTAAAGACATATTCCCTGAAGGGGGAAAAATTTCCCTAGAACATTGCATTCAGCTCCTTTATGCATCGTAACTGCTACTTGATCCTTTTCAGGATTAAAGCCCTGAAGGAATGCCTGGAACTTGGACTGAAAGCCCCAGGTATCAGACACAGACAAAAAAAGGGACAGTGCTTGTCAAGCATTTGCAGTTTCAAAAAGTAAATTAAAAATAACTGACTGCACATCAAAAGCATGGTAAAGGGACAAAGCTTGATCAAGGTGTCAGAGGGTATAAGTGGACAGGCAAGATTATTACCAGCATGTCCTGAAACGCTTCCAGCAGCTTTTTCTCCTTCCCTGCCCAGCTGCCAACCTGCTGAACTTGACCCTTGGCTGTAACTTCTTTGTAGACCTATCTTACAGATGCAGAAATGTTAACAGTAAGTGGAGCTGCACCACAGCTGCAGTCATCATCAGATATTCTTCTCAGCAGCCACGGGATGATTTGTCACTTCTGCATCAACATTCATTTTGGGTGCTCAGCTCCACAAACAGTCCAAACAGTAGTCATTCATTCACCATTTGATCCATAAATAGACTTGGGTTGGCAAGAAACAGGTCACCAGGAAAATGTAATTCAGCAGACAGAATCAGCAGCTATCACTACCCCCAGCAAACCAAAGTCACCCCTGGCAACTTAAAATCAATGAGTGCACAAGAATAACCAGCCCAGTTCTGGATGCCAACTTCTTCACAAATACACTCCCATTCATTTTCCCATCTCCATTGTTGAGACCCAACTCAAAGTCATTGTCCAGATCTCAAGTACAGACAGAATAGGTATTCTCAAGCACAACTCAGAAAACACAACTTAGAAAAAAGCCAAAAACCAAGTTTTGCAATGTTGCTCTAAATAAGCTAATTTGCTATCAGAGTTCAGGTAACATTTGCCATCACTACTTCCTATCAGTTGCTTAGAACGGGTGATAAACAGCTGCTGTTGCAGTTAATAAGGATGGGTATTTTTTTGCACTTGTGTGTACACACAAACATAAAAATGCACAATGTGTATGTTCTTGTCCATAGTCACTGGCCAAATAGAGCTGCTCTTTGGTACTACCAGAGAAATTCTAATACAAGGGGACAAAACTTGAGATCTGGAGCAGTTGAGGTTACCATCCAACAGTACTGAAGCAGCTCAGTGTACTTTTGGTGCACTTCTGACATCTGACCCAGACAACATCTGGAAATGCTGGCTCCTAGGGAAAAAAAAAGTACTCCCAGCTGAGTCTTAAAGTAGTTTTTTTGGTCATAAATGCATTAATTGAAGCTTAATTAGAAGAAGCAATCTTGATCAAATTTACTTGAGGAAAGGGTTTCTCAGGTCCAGATTAGAAATAGAGACTAGTACTCTGAACAGATGGGGCTATCCATGTATCCTGACCATTTCACTCTGTGTAAATAAGGAGTGAGAAAGCATCTATAGTACCAAGAAAAAGCTGTGAGAAAAAAAAAAATTCTTTTTAACTGCCAGCAAAATAACCTGCAGCAGTTGCTGTATATGTGGTTGCACAAAGGCAGGATAATTCCCAAGATTTTGCTTGGATTTAGCAGACAAGAAACCAACATTTGATTCCCTGCTCACCCAACACTCAAGGAGCCAGAAAACTAAAAACTGTTTCTGTGAAGCATATTGTTACTGGGAGGCTGCATCTTCCAGGGCTGTGCTGGCCAGAGTCCCCACTGAGAGGGCGAGTTTGGAGAACTGGCTCCTTGATCTGGCCCAGTCTTCCAACACTGCAGCAACTGGCATGAAAACCCTCCTCCCAGGCTGCTATGGAGAAAGCAGAGATTTATGCTTGTCATGTCCACAAAGAAAGTGTGATGGCTGTGTGCTTAGATGTAGAACATCAACAGCTATATTAAGAATATATATTAAGCTATATTAAGAAGTATGAAGAATTTCCCAAAGAGCTTTTACTGTTCAGGCACTAATCTCAACCCAGAATTTTACTAGAACCTGCTATTTTCTTTTTCATTCTCTCAACACCTGCACATGATAACTGTCAGATTAATATTAAAGGTTTGGTTTAGAAGCATCTGATTTTTACTTGAGAGCAATGCCAGCATCCCTTTGTTCTATGCACTAGGAAGATACCAGTGTTTTCATGTGCCTGCTGTGTCAACAAAGACATTTGGGGACCATTAGAAGTGCCCTCTACAGCAGGCATCATCCCAAAGTTCAGAACATTTCATAAACACTAACCAAGCCTTAAGGCATCCACAGTGAAATGTTATGACCTCCCTTTCACAGATGGACGCACTGAGGTTGTGACTTGCCAGTGGACAATGTTATTTCTATTTCTGCTTCTGGCTCCAGCTTACAGAGCATCCTGGCACAGGTCCCTGCACCAAGCACCTCCCTGGTGTGGGCAGCACTTCTCCACATGCTTCCAAAAGCTTGCACCAGACCTGCTCCTCATTTAACAAAGACACAGGACTCAGCACATCAGGAAAGGCGCACAGCTCCTGCAATGACTTTTCTGAGAGGCACACAACCTTCGGGGCTTCTGCTGGAAGCCTGGAGTCCAGGGCTGTAACTGTGCTTCTAAGAGGAAATTTTAAATTGCAGCCCATAGGAAAAGCATGTGTATCTATACAGAAATGCAGCAGAATGAACGCTGTTGAATTAGTTTTTAAGCTTTTTTTAAAACACTCCTCCCTGCTTTTCCCCATGTTAACCAGCCCAGCAACTCTACCAGCACGAAGTTAGAGCTCTAAGACACATTTATCAACAACCATTCCTCCAATAACTAAGTGAAAGGCTGTGTGGAATCCTGCTGTTCCCACAGAGAGGCACTTACCCCATCTTAAAGCTTATTTTATGCTCTTGAGCTTATACCCAGATTTCCTTCTCTGCTACAAGCAAGCTGTTTAAAGGGTTTCTAACTTAAAATGGAAAATGGCTTTTTTAAAGCTTTAAAGTCACAACAGAATGCTCCACACGCCCAGCATGTCAAGCAAACACACACAGAGCAAGACAACCATAATGCAGTATCTTCTTAGGCAGCTTCATAACACCTTCCTGCCTCAGGAGAGCCTGCCTTCACTCCCTGTTTTCCCCTCCTGCCTGGCACGTATTTTATAAAGCCCCTCAAGCATTATCTCAGCATTGCTGCTTCGTTCTGGTGTGCCAGGGTGCTGCTGGAGGTGCTCAAGTGTTTTAGCATCGCCAGAGGTGAGCACAACTAACCTGTAGCTTGCAGCCTTCCTTTTCCCAGGCAGACAGATGTTGAGTTCAGCTGAAGCTATTAGGGAAGACAAAACCAGGTTTCCATGGTTATGGGAGCCTGAGCTACTCATCTCAGGGAAAAATGCAATGCACGAACCACTGTTAGGAAGCAGCAGAAACAAGGCCAGACTTCTGGGCAGCTGCACAGAGCAGCTCCTTGATGTTTTACGTGGGCACCAGCACAAAAAACCAACCAAACAACAACTTTCTTGAGAGCCTGGAGATGTGCAGGCTTAGACAGCAACAGTGTCTTGTACATGTTCCACTGCACTTGTGCTGTGCCAGTATCTGCAGTACAGACGGGCAGGGCTGTGCTTCTGGCCCTTGCTCACCTGGGAGAGCCTTACTACCCTCTAAAGGGGGTCCATGCTGCAGGATGAGGCATTTATTTATTACCAGAGAGAGTAAAGTGTCAATAGATCTGAGCTGCTGGTCTCGCAGGCGAGATGAAGCAGGTGCAGGCTGCTCTCCGGGGCACGAATAAAAAGCTTGCGCATGAAAACCCTGTGAAGGCGAAATCTGCAGGTGTGAATTTGCAAATCTGTCCCATTAAATTAGAAGGTTTTGGCTCAGTGTGCTGCAAAAAATACACACAGAAAGCCACAGACCTCTCCCTCCCCTTCTCTGAGCAAAGAATAACACGCTTTCCATGCTGTCCCAAAACTAAAATGGTTTACGATCAAAAGCCTGTGCTGCTTCAAACCGAAGCACTGATGAGGCTGAGGATGCTGATACAATGTGGAAGTGACAACTGCAGAGCCCCAGCAAATTTCTGAGGCAGTGACTCTCCAGGGCAGGGAACATCACATTCTCAATCCCATTTATGGTGCTAGAATAGCATCACAGCTATGTTAATTCCCAGGCAAGGAAATTATTCTTTCAGAGCAGAATAAAATAGATTTCAGGGTTATTTTGGGAGTTCAGACCAGGGAATCAGTTGATCACCTTTCCCCATCCCCCTGATATTTCTCTCTACAGCTACATGGTGACTGCCTGTCCTGACTTCAGAGCAGCCCAGGCTTAGCAACACCTATGCCTGGAAATCAAACTCCACCAACACCTTGGAAACCTGTGAATCCTGTGCTGCCAAAGCCTGTCTGAGCAGCAGCCAGCCAAGACTGAAGCTCATGACCTCCTGCCAGGGCAGGAACCATGTGCTCCACCAGCAATGGGCACTGTCCACGCACACTCCCAGCTTGTTTCATTGCCCCAAGCCACTGCTCCGTTGCATAGCACAGGGGTACCAGAGCTAATGAATGCTGGAATAGAGACACTTATCCAATACAGAATCAGATCAAGATAAGCCAATTACTTTTCCACGTTGTTTGACCCTGATCTGCAATAAACAAATCAATTAAAATATTATTTTCTCTTCTTCTTAAGAGAACCAAGCTGTCACCATCAATAAATGCTATATCCTAGTCTCCAGGACTTTCCAGAAGAGCAAAAAAGGCTTGAAGAGAAGAAACTCAGAAGCATCCAAGAAGGAAGGCATTTTTATTCCTATTTCAGGGCAGATTTGGCTGGTATTGACCACTCAAGGATGACTTCACTTTCTAAAGAGTCACCCGTGGGACACTAATTTGTTCGACAAATGAGACTCTGTGGGGTGCAAAAGCACAAACACACATGCGATGCCAAGGCAGTGTTCAGATCCACATTAAAACTTCTCCAAAGTGCCTAGCTGGAAAATAGGCTGTCACAGATCCATATTCTGTAGGACAAACAATGATTTTGTAATTTCTTTGACCACACCATACTGCATATTGCAGCAGACCTAAGCAGTCTTATCATAACCACACAAAAGAATTGCTGGAGCTCAGCACCTGCCCATCAGGATGTCTTAGGCAAACTGCTTGCTGAGGCAGACATTTGAGACTCTACTTAAAATATAGTTGCCTCAGCAAGGGTTATTCCTAAACAATTAGAGCCACTCTCCTCAAGGCTGTACATTATTCATTTAGCTCCTCTGAGGCACCCAAGAAGGATCCAAGATGTACAAGTCTTACGGGCAATTCAAACTCAGGGCAGGGATCTGATGCTGTTCTCTCTCCAGTAAAACTCTGCTGGCCAAAGGCACCCAAGAGTGGCTCGTGAGCTGCTCAAGCTGCACATCATCAAATGCATGGGGGTTTTAATTTGTCCAGTCTGCCATTTACTGCAATGACTTGTGTGCCAGTAAGGCTCATCCGCTTGACCTTCTCACCCTGAATCCCTGCAATAAAATTGCAGTAATTCGTGCTCCTTGCAACCAAACCTGACCCCTCTTCTCTGCATTCAAAGCAAGTGCATTTTAACAGCAGCTCACTGGGAATGCCTCGGGACACTCTGATGCTTCTGCTGTGGTTTGTTTTCCTCTCTTAGGCAGAGATAGAGAAGGAAAGCCACACACACACAAAGCACTGCTGCTCTGAGAGGGGCTGCAGGCTCTCAGCAAAAGGAAGTGTCCCTTCTCCTACTGATTACAGCCCTCAACTCAGCTTGGCTTTGCAGAGTCAAGCATCCATCCCATGGGCTCTGTCTGTCCCCACACTTTGATAAAGCTAGGATTAGGAAGAAACTGTCCTGCACTGGACAGATAAGGATACCAAATGTCTGTGTCCACATCGCACTGGACATCCCTGTTACTGTCTGGCAAGCAGGATGGCCAACAAATGAGTGAAGGTTTGGGTTTTCACACCTGCTTCTTGAAATGACTACACAGAGAGTGAAAGGAAAGGAACTCTAGATCTATGATCAGTATAATCCTTCCAGTAATATGCTAATAAGAATAGCTCCAAATAAATCAATAAACCCAAGTAACCAACAGAGGAAGGAATTTCTTGATGACAGAAACATCCATTAATATCTTGTTGGTTGAGCTTCAGAAAAGGCCTGGCAAATCTATAAATAGCTATACATAGTGTTTCCTATTCAAAAACAAGAACAAGAATGAAGTGCAAAGGCAAACTACTCTGTAAGGCTGGTGCCCAGTGACTTAAAGTGCTGGCACACTTTTCTGTCATTCACACAGGGCCAGAGATTAAGTCAGTCTCTACATGGTTAAACAGCTTTCCAAAAGTAGTGCTGGCCCAGGGTAAGGCAGAAGTGGAAGCAGGACTCTGCTGTCCCACAGCACATATCCCAGAGCTGACACTTTTGACAGCTTTTCTCTCACAGCTCTGTGCAGCAGCCAGGTTTGTCCCACCAGGACTGCAGATCTGAGAGGAGGCAAACCCTGCCAGCGTGGCCCTACATGCAGCTCTGACACAGCCAAGAGAGAGAGACAGCTCCAGAACCCAGCCAGCATCCCACCCTCCACCTGCACACCCCAGCCTTTGCTGTGGGTGCTTCCAGCCAGGTATTCCCATAAGAAACAGGGGGCGGCCTCAAGTGCAATACACCTCCAGGGCAGCTCAGTGCAGACCACTGTTCCATGAGACCCTGGGCTAAGAAAAGCCCAGGAAAAAAGTGAGATTGCACCCGCTGTATGATTGGTTCTGCAGCAGCAGGAGCTCCCAGGAGCTCTGCACTGACTCAGGTAGCTCAGTTTGTAGCCCAGAATAAACTTGCTTTTCAGCTGCCCCGTGGAGTAAGGACCACTACCCACACTCAGACTGCAGCACAACCCTCTGGTTTTAAGTTACCATCACAAAGAAAGTATCCAGGGTTTAAACTAATACTCCATGGTCCTGCCAACCTACAGTCCATGCAGGAATGTACTACAGTAACATTCACATATCTACCCTGAGCTTCTGGTTGGTTTCTAGGTGGAATTTAACAAAACCATTTTTTTTGGACTTACATAAGAAGCAGCCTGTCACCCAGGTGAAACCCCTGAAGATAACTAACCAGCAGCACAGAGTTACACAAATTTAAGAAAACATTTTTCATGGCATACATGGCTTTTTGAAGAAAGCACACACTATAAAACAGTTCTTATCTTGAGCCTTTTCCTTCAAGTTTTGAGAAGTGTCTTACTATTTGTTTGTTGCTTTTCAATATTATCTGAGCAGAGATTAGACAGCAGCTGATGTTGTGAACACTCTGCATAGATCTTTGAGAAATATCCATCTTCCATACAGAGCAATCAACCATGAGACACAACCACTGAGAGTGAACAGTTTCAATTTAGAGTAAAAGCAAAAACTAAATCTGCCCAGATATGTCTGTTATTTTTTAAATTAAGTCTAGGCTTTCTAATAAATTACACTTCATAAAAACTGGGGGACCAGGAAAGCTGTATTATCTTTTCACAAAGTGTATCCTTATGTGTAGGCTGCAGAAATAAACACTATGATTTGATAGCTCCTTTTCTGTAACAGGCAGCAGTATCACCTACACATAGATACTTCTGCATACTTTCATTTCTACTAATTTCTTGGGATCCAAGGTTCTACCTACTGAAAGAGACATCCTAAAGAATGTGTACTCACCTCTCAATCTCTGAGCAGTTCACACCCATCTCTGGGGAAAAACACACATTTAAATCTGCATTATGTAACCATTCCCCTGTACCTCCTGATTTTTCAGCAGGTAACTTGTTTTTGAAGTTGCAAATCAAAGGCTGACTTTGAAGGATGGGCTATGCCGGCGAAAGCACAACCTCCATGCTTGCCACCCCGAGCAAAAGCATGGCTCTGTCCCCAGAGCAGCCCCCTTCTGAGTCAGTGTAACTCCTTCGGGGAGCCTGATCTTGGAGGGAGTCAAACCCTTTGCAGGTACTGAACTCCAGTTTATAAGGACCACACAATACTCCTATGGGAATGCTCAGGATGCTGGCAGGTGGAGGAAGAAAGTGAACACCCTGGAGATCTAGCTTTCTCTTAACTCTACAAAAATCTTCATTTAAGACTAAAAACTGCATCCTTTAATCTCTGTGTATACACTGAGATATTTACATATGGGTCAATAGCAGAAAACATCACCTTTCCTCAAAGCCCCTAAACCCGGGAATCACATGTGCTAAAAGAAAGCATAATTACTGTGCTTACTGCTGCTCCATTTCTTTATGCCAAAGGAGGGCAATAATATCCTCACTCAGAGATCACCTGCTTATGAACCAGGTCCAAAGATGCTTTCTCAGCAAGCCCCCAGACTTTCTTTATTACAAAATTGAGAATTTTCTTTTGGATTTCTACCCCCACCCCTCCAATTATGCAAGAACAGCTCTGCATTTTCCAACAATGAGACAGCCTCATCAGGGTGACTACAGTGAAGTACCATACAGGGCCAAATAAAAATGTTCTGCCATCTTCAACTAATCCAAAAATAGTTGAAGAATATTTTTAATAAGTTCAGCTGCCTTTCCCTACTAACACACTGCTTCAAACTTGTGGTTCACACCCCCATTCTCTTATTAAGGGAAAGTCCCTGGAGAACTACATCTTTCACATTGCAATAAGGAGTCTCCCTGTCGTTCATCAGAGATAGGAATTTTCTGATATTCTGGCTCAGGGTATCATGGAAAAGGTGTTTTATTCCTAGCTGTGCTAGAATGAGAGTTTCCCTAGCACTTTCAAGGGTGACCTTGAGCAAGTTGCTTTACTCTGTGCCTCATTTTCCTTTCTAACACTGATAAAGCTCTTGGCTTCCTTTTCGTACCACTGATACCCACGAATGCAAAGAGCTGTGCCATAATTTAGTGTTGTATGTCACAAAGGCTGGCATTTCACCAGGCAGACTGATTTGAGGGAAGGAAAGAATGGAGTCCAGCTGCCAGACTCAGCTCCAGAAGCCATGTGTCATTAGGAAAAATATTGAAATCGATGAGAATGAAGCTTTTGGGCTCTTCTGGCAAAACATTAAATGTCACATGAACACGTGTCACCTGAACATCCTTGAGATGCTGATCTAGGTTTGAACAGAAGTACCAAAACAAAGAAATTCAATATTGATGAAGTGACCTCATGTCCCACAAATTTTCCATTCCATCTCTTTTTTTAGTATGGACAACTGCTAGTATTGAAACATTTGAAATTTTTAGGAAATAGGTATTTCAAAAGTTATTCAAGTCTATACCAGAAATGAAAGGCTTTGCCTTTGCCAATATTTCTAACTGACTCCTGGGACAGTTGTTGGGTACACAAGGTGAGCTGCACTACCACCATAAGGAGCTGGCATTGCTTGCTCCTGACTGTTGTAAAAACAGAACAAAATGGACCATTTTCAGAAAAGGATTTGGGGTTCTTTGGGTTCTACCCTGTATTGGTGAAATAGCAACATTGTCCAGACAATATCAGGTATGGAGCATTACAGTACCTTTGCTTAAGCACCAGCAGCATAAGATGCATAAGAGCCTGAGATGTTGACTTGAGATGTGCCAGTTCTATTGCTGGCACAGGTGGGTGTGCCAGGACAGGTGTGACTGCAAAAGTCAAAGGGAACATGACAAGGCAAACACAGGAAAAGCACCCATTGATACAGGTGCTTATTGAATTGGGCACCTCATTCCACAATGGCAGATTTTCATCATCAGGGTTTGGCAGGATGCACTCACGGATCTCTCTGAACAGTCCCAACATCCATCACCCACAGAAAAAGGCCAACTAGTACCTGAGAGACCTCAAACATTAAAGCAGCACAACTCTCCTTCCCCTTCCCTCCTGGAAAGGTGATTAAAAATAGCCACCTGTTAGAAGCACACACATCCACACAGAGCCCCTGGGTATTTGCCTCCAGCAAAGAGACATAAGAAACAGAAAGGAAACAATTACCTAAAGAATAATGTTCTTTCACATCATTTCTCTATGTTCCCTTTTCTATTACTGCAAATATTTGTCTTTGAAGATCTTTTTCTGCATGAAAAATTAGATTTACTGTGCATGGAACCTTTACCGGGTATTAAGCCAAATCAACTATACAGTTTTAAACTTAAAATACGGTCACTATAATAACTTTATAAAATACGTGTGGATTTTAAAATTAAGGGTGATTATATACACAATTCATAACATTCTCATAGCTCTATAAAAATTCTGATATTTAAAAGTATTAAATGTTTTATGTAAGAGAACTCTCTCTTATCCTGAAGGATTTCAGTCCCACCAGGAAGTGCCAATCAATCAACTCTTTTTAGTAGGGAAAATATTAGCAATATCCTTTACACAGAAGTCTAGTGTAGCCTGCAAAATGGCACAAACAAATGACCAAGTCCTTCAGTGCTGGTTAATGGAAACATTAGACATGCAGGACAAAACGTGAACAGGGCGGTGACGCACGCGGGCGTTTGATCACACGCACTCGTAACTTCATTTACCATTCAAGGGAATTTTCATCTGCCGGGCTCATAGCAAACCAGCTATAAAGCAATTATGGGATTGCAATCTTCTGCCATCCCAATGATTGCAAGATTGTGCAGCAGGTATTGGAGCTGACAGCACAGGAGGAGAAAAAGATGTTATGAAAAGCCAGGTGATTAGCAATTGTAACAGAAATGGGACAATTACGTAGACTGCTTCTTCCTCGTCTGTGTTTCTGTATGGGTGTCCTTCTGTGAGTGCACAGATCAGCCTGGAAAACTCATCAAACTTGCAGGAACACTTCTCAGACCCCATGTCTTCCTAGTGCCTCTGCATCACCATCTTTACCAGGGACAAGGTTAGGGCTGAGGCACAGCAGGGACATTACCACCCCTACAGGACCCACATCAGGTGACTGCCTAAACATACAGGCCTGACAACAGCTCAGAAAAAACCCCACAGAATACAAGATGGAACAATGATGATCACCTGGAAGGAAAACAGAACAGAGTTCTTGTGACCTTGTCTATCGTGCCAAACAGGTCAGATGCACTTTCATCCTTCCACAATCTTCAACCACCGTTTAGGCTGCTGCAGCACTAATGCAGAGCCTCCAGCCCCAACACCACGATCTTACCCAGTTACTAAACACTGCTGCTCTCTTTGTTGCTGAAGTGGTGAAAGGCTAGTAGGATTCATCATCCAAAAAATAAGAAGTAAACTTCAACTTTGCTAATCATGATGGCAGCTGGCATGGGATGCATCTCTTCAGTTTAAACTCATCTGAGATATTAGAGAAAACAGCAGTGAGCTATGAACTTCAGAGAAGTTCAGTTCAGAAGTACAGAGTGGAAGCTAACTTCACCCCACTAGGCTGGGGGTGAACATGTGCTTTAGCAGTATAATGGCTCAAAACCTTTTGGATTAGCGAAGAAAACAAAACATCACTGCCCTGGTTTCAGGGCTGCATTACCCACCAGTCTTCATTCCACTGAGCAGCACAGAAGATTTAGAAGTAATTTCAACACTTGAAAATTCAGAGGTAGAATTTAACCCAGGAGTCCTGCTGCTCTGTACTGTCCTCTTCCTTACCACCACCAAGATGATTTTTCCAAAGCTCCCTGGGCTCTCTGGCCAACAACACAACATCAACAGCTGGATCCAACCACTCCCAAACTGTAAATGCTACCCAGGCAAGGTCCCTGATCAGCACTGATCTGACATTGAAGCCACTCTGGGTTCCTACTACTACTCCTACATAAGGTAATGAAGACCTCAACCCCAGAGCACACATCAACACGTGCTGTCCCAACAGCCTCCCACCTAAGTCCAGAGCCAAAGTCAGAGTCCCCATGCACAGTAACTCCACTAACCAGAGGGTTCTGTAGCCATTCTTTCTTTATGGAATACAGACAGTAAGGGGCTGTACCCAGGTGATTTACAGGCTGGTGTACTGAACTTGGCACAGCTGTGTGAAGTTCTGGCTCTCCGTCCCCACACTTTTTTTGCCAGGATGGGTTGAGCTGAGAGCCAAGGGGTTTCTTTTCCAGAGGAGCAGGAGCTGATTTATTGCCTCATGTAGCTGTAATTAGCCCCTCCAGGAACAGAACTGACAGTCCAATACGTCTTTCAGCAAAAAAGAAGGATCCAATATCAGACCCATCCAGGTTTGTCTTTTATCAAGGAAGTTCACTGAGTTCACTGCCCATGCTGTGATATTTCTGGATTGCTCCATCATTATCTGGGGTCATAATTAGAGACGAGCTGATTGTATTTTCCCCTCAAGGAGGTACATGAGCTTTTCAATTTGTTACACTCAGGGCCTTCAGCAGTCATTGGCTGATAACCACCTTGGTCACTATTTCTGGGACCAAGCAGCACCACTATGAATATATGAAGTTCATAGCCACCAGTGCCAGCTGGGGCTATTCTGGGACATGGGGTGAAAGCCACGTAGTTCATAAACCAAGACAGCACAATGTGGTTTGAATGGTGCTTTTTTGGAAAAGCTGCAAGATAATCTTATCCAGATGAGGTCACATCTTCACAGAACTAAACAGTTTCACGTAGCCTTGCATGACATTTGAGCCAATAACCACTGGCAAAGAAGGGGCAGAACATTTGCAGCCGGTATCTTCTGTACAGAAATAAGTGATATAGTCAATTGTAACACTCTCAATATAGTGATCAGTTCTGTTGAACTGTCCTGGGAAATCCCAAGGAAAAAGTAAGTTTTAAAGTTTTCAACAACTCATTACTGTTTGTTAACAGTATTAATAACAATAACATAACACATGTTAATAATATTTTTCCCCAAAGGAAATTATTTCCAAACAACTTCAAACTAACATGTTACTTATAACTGAAATATAGTATTTTTGAAGAGAAGAACACACAGGCTTTATTGACGATGTGTCTCTCCTTTCTGGCAAATAGCACTGTGTCTCTTTCACAAAGAAAATTAAAATGGAAACCTGGAAACAACAATTTTTCCCAACAACTTAAGCTCCATACTTCAACAGATAGAAGATGTATAAGTTGATTAGGGAAATAGTACAAGAGCTAAAAACAGTGATAAAGCTTTATGGTCCATATGCACCTCCACCTGGAAAGGCCATAAAAGCATCCCATGAAATCCACAATCCCTCAGAAATCCACAAGAGCTGGCTATTGTGATACCTCCTTACAAAAACAGCACACAGTAAAATTGTTTAGCTTACAAACATGAGATTTTAACTCTCAGTTGTGCTGTTTATACTACCAGAGGTATTGACAAACTCTTGTGAACCCAAGGCAAGATCCACGGGAAAGTGCAGAGTTCAGGAAACCCTTGATTGGCCTGAATGGTAAGGAAAATACTGCATCCAATCCAGTTCAGCACAGAAATTGCAGAAAATAGGATTTTCTGCAAAATAGATCTGATTTTTAGGCACCTCCATTGCAAACAGGAGGGAGAAGAGGTAGAGGCTTACCTTCAGTGCTCCTGACAGACAGACAAAGTGTCCTACCTTAAGCTTTGCTAGAGCACTGCCTCCCCCTAAGGCTGATGTCACAGACACTAAGGAGAGGGACTGTCACAGGCAGGGAAATCGCAGAAGACAAAGCCCTCACACACGTGGGGAGGCAGGATGGAGAGCCAAGCACCAAGCACACCTGCTGGGTGCCACGGGCAGGCTCCAAGCCAGAGCCCAACTTCAGAACTGATGTGGAGGTAGCAGGGAGGGACTGCAGCAGGAGATACCCACCTACATGGTCATGATCTTCTCCAAGCCACTGGCCCACCACAGCCACTTTCAAATCAGCTGGAGCTGCAGTCAGGACATGCTCTGTTTGGTTTGCATTACCAAATCACCATGCAGCTTCTGGGTAATAAAGCTGACTTCAGGAACACAAGAGCAGCCAGGCAGCTGTGCACCAGCTTTACCTTTGAGATTTCTGAGTATAAACCCATGCTCCACGTGAACATAAATGCATTTCAGTGGTGGTGATGCCCGCTTCAACAGTGCTGAGATTCAGTGAGTCTATTCTGGATTCACTGTTCCCAAATACCTCTAAATAAAAGAAAGGAACTGCCTGTGTTTTCATATATACAGCAGTATGTCTGTAATGGGCCACCCATCCAAAAATTCCCACTGCTTGGCTGACTTGCACAGCACAGAGCACTGCTTGCACTAGGAGATCCCCCTGCATGCAAAGCTCAGCATCAGCCCCAATGCCCTATTCTCAATTTCACAGATAGCAGAGCATGAGGCTAAATTCTGCACTCAGATCTGCTGTCGTCAACCTTAGGGTGGTGCCACAGAAGGGACAATTTAACCAAAACCGGTATTTTCTTAACTGTAAATAATTAAGATTTTAAACACACACAGTTCTTTGTCTCTGTATACTGCCCACGGCCGTATGCTTTAATATGTCAGGCTTGTCCTCACTGTATCTGGGAACCTTCTAATCAAAGGAGGTGGGAAATTCATCCCTACTGCCTTTACTTTTCCTTTTTGAAAGAACCAAACAAAAAAACCCACTAAAGTCTTGCTGTTCCTGGATGTTGATATTTTTTGCTAGGGGAATGCACTAAAAGTACCATTTAGGTCTGAGAGCATGGAATAAATGTTACTGAGAGATGAATCATGCAAATAAAACTGACAGGTAAATCTAGATATCTGGCACTATGTTTAGCAGCAATGGCAGAGACACATCTCAGCACAGAACCACTTGTTGTAATTTGTAGTCATTTTTGAGATGGGTTGGATATTCTGACTTTTGAAGGTACCATATAGCAATTTTAATAGCAGTTGCTAACACAAATGCCTCAAGGCTATATAATTTGTACCAGTAAATTAAATTGCCTTCAAAGTGGCAGGAAGAGAGTAAAAGGTAAATAAGCCACAAATTTTTGGGTTTTTAGCATTACCTTGAACCAATATAAAATGACTTATTTAAACCTTTACTGCTTCTTCAATAGTTAGTAATTGAGGTCTAAAGGCATTAAATAGGTCTTACACCATATAATCAGTATTATTTTCTGGTTTTTACTTCAGTAAGACATTAGAAACCTGGCCTTTGCCTACTGACCAAATGAGGCATTTACCTACCCCAGTTCAAATCCAGAACAGCTCCATGTACTTCATTTAAAATCCTGACTGGAAGAGGAGACTCGGGACAGTAATTTTTAAACTTCTCTGCTGATTCCCCCATCACTTCTCATATTGCAACAAAATGGTTATAATTTGCAGTATGATATTTCTCCACTGGGGCACACTAATAGGAATAAAAAGTTTAAAAATTAACAGATGACTTTGTCAATGCAATTATTTGATAATGCATGGCACCAGTTAACGGGCAGTCTCAGGATACCAGGAGCACTGGTCAATACTAAAAGGGAATATGAATTCAAGGCCAGAAAATATCTCAAAAGCTCAGATTCAGCCTTCAAAGAGATCAGATAAGCTGGAAATATTATAGAAAGCAGGTCTCGATGAGGAAGCTTATTCTACTGTCAACCAGTTATGCTGCAATGGCTTGTTAGTATCAAATTAGGAAATCCAAGTCTCCCTTCATGTATAATTAACTTTTTTTCCCCTCCATTTACGAGAAGGTGCTGGATTCTACATTTTTCCTCATTTTGTTGGCATTACTGCTGTTCCCCTGTCATTTATAGTGTGGTAGAACCACTAGCATGTATAAGACTGAATTCAGGGCTATTCTAAAGGGGCAGAGAAATGGACAGTTCTGCATCATAGCAAGCACAGTGTGTGCAAGGATTCTCAAGAAGAGAATGAATTCATACTGTATGTCTTCTCCTTGAAAAATTTCAGAAAACTAAACTGAATCTCAAAATAATATCATCTATGATAAAACAGTAATTCTGGATATGTGGAATATTTTGGTGTTTGTTTATTATCTTTCCAAAGCCACTGCTGTTAATATTCTTAACAAGTTTTATACTCACTGAAGTGCTCCCCCAAAATATATATTCAGGACTACACATCAATTAAGGATGCTGAGGGTTGTCCTTCAAAGCAGAACTTTATTCCACTCTGCTCAATTTCATACAGGTTTGATCTTTCCAAATGAACAGACACCTGTAATTCCACTCCACCCCAAACAAATCACAGCCAAACAACCACCACCACAACATCTGGATCCTGCTCTTCAATGCCCCAAGTAAGGATAAACACTCAGAAATGAGAAGGGTGTAGAGACCAGTGTGCCAATGAGAGGAGGCAGTGGCAAGGTCCAGAATCTGGAACCAGAGAGTTCAAGCTCCTCAGCAGGGTCATGTCAGAGACCAACATCAACTGGGAGATCCCTCAGGGCCTCCAGTTCCCCATTTGCTGCATAGTGACTATCACAACACTAAAGCACACCCATCCTACCAATAACCTTGTCTGCCCAGACTTGGAGAGAAAAGTAAACAATGATAGTACTTTATATTGGAGTAAGCATTGCATACAACTCTCCATGACCAGATGGGCCTCAGTCTTCCTGAAGGCCTTCCTGCCTGTCAGCCTCTTTTGGAAATAGCATTCTATGCCAGGAAAGTGTTTTTGCATTAATAATACATTCTCAGTGACTGAGAAGGAAGGCAACTTTCCCTCACTATACCAATTAGACATTCAGCACTTCTGGAGGATTTATGAAGAAAATCCAAGTAGCTACATTCAGCAAATTAACCTTACCTATTGAAGGCTGATGGCAGATAAAGCCAGCCTTAAGCCAGCCTCCAGCAAGGGGATGAAACACAGGAAGAAGAACCACAGCTCAAGAAAAAAAAAAGAAAAACAGTTTTCCAAATTAGAAATGCTGTTCCATGCTTCCCTGATTTCTTGCTTTGCACATGCTATTAAAAATAGCAAGCAGAAACGCCTTCCTTCTCCAAGTGCACATCCTGCTGCACACGCAGCCTCCCTCGGCCTCGCCGCAGGGCTGCTCGGTGCTCCACGGAGCAGCCATCACCTCCAGCCACCAGATCCCTGCTGAAACGTGACGACACCATCAATGGTTTAATGCAATCTGGGGCAAAAAGCCGTAGCTTTCAATGTGCGTCCCCCGCACAAGTATCAAATCGTGAGGTTCATCCAGACCTGAGACCTGGGAGAAGAAACTCAATGAATTAGCCTGATGATTTGTAGTCTTGTTGACTATAAAGAACACTTTGAAAAAGCAGGGATATAGGAGCTGTATTATAAGGAAACATCCTTGTATCACTGACGGGAAAATAGTCAACTTTTTCTTCAATCATTTTAAGCTTAACAGCATTAATAGAGTCTTTATACTTTGAGTGAAAGCATTAATTACTATACCCATCAGGAATATTTTTCATTGTCAAATTGCCTTTTACCATGCTAATAAACACGAAGATTTGCATGTTAAAATTAATAACGTTACCTCATTTATAGGTCAAAACACACTGACTAAAATAGTTTCTGCAATTCTCCCTAAATAACTAGCTCTTGCATATCACGTTTTATGGCACATTAGAAATGAGTGCAATTCAGACAAGATTTGAATAGCTGAGTAGATAGAGAAAAAAAGATAAGAGCAGATAAGAAAAATCTTGTGGTAAGCTAAGCCTTAAAAAAAAATAAAAAAGCTTAAAAAAGAAAAATCAATCTTTTTTTTTTAATTTCTGGACCCCAAGTGACCTAGGGGTGAAACAGCTGTATGCAGGTCATTACTCAAAGTATCCACAGATTATGCCTCCAGCCACTCTATGTATAAATTGTATGTCAGAACAACAGAATGCATTAAAAAAAATCTCTTTCAATTACTCTCACATTTCATTCAGTCTAAATGCAACATCCACAGCTCCCGTGTAACTTGTGGAAATGGGTTGCAGGATTTGGGTATTTTCATAACACCCAGATGACCAAGTCCTGCACCAATTTTTTTAAGATTTAAGACTATTACTAGGGTCCTCTTCCCCTTTGTTTAGTAACATGGTGAGTTTGTTGGTATGAAGGACTATGAGCACAGCCACTTTTCCCCCCACATTACCCACTTGAGCACACTAAAGGCCTGTTAGAGCACAGATACTTCCTGGGGTACCATATCTACTTCCCTCAGTATCAGATAGGCTTGGGTCACCCTGCTCATTCAGAAGTTGCAGATGCCCACCCACAGTATCTCATCAGCTACCAAATGATGGTTAATAAAGGTATTAGACTGCTACCTACTCTTCTAGGTGGAAGCAAATAGCCGAGGTTGGCTCATTTTGCAAGTACCACACAGCAAACCAAACTCTTTTCATCTTTGAGCCCTGCCAGGGCAGTCATATTTGTGTTGAGTTTAATGTGATTTCTAAAGCAAAGGGAACAGACATTTCTCTCCCTTTCTGAAATGCATTAACAAAAAGCAAGAATGCTAAGTGCTAACTTAGTGCCTGACACTCCCCCTCCTCTTTCAGTGGAGACTGAGTCTGAAGCACAGCACCAAAGTAATCTTTCACAGCACCCAACTCCAGCCTCAGGGATAAGGTGTTAAGGTCAGGCAATCAAAGTGTTCCCCTGCTATAGAGAAAGCTGGTACCTACATTGAAATGCACAGCCTGGGGCATGGGGGAGATGGCAAAAAAGATCAGGCCATTCACTTACCTCCCCAAACACGCTTTCGTGTTTCAAACTTCAAGCAGCCAGTTTGAGAACTGCTGGCCTCAGTAACAAGCCCTGGATCCCACACAGCATATCACTGTGAAAGGCTGAGAACAGGGAGCTGCCTCCTCTGTGGAAAGCACACTGCTCAAAGAAGCCTCTGACCATCTTGACAGAGATGCAAGTATTCCCCAAAAAAAAGAAAACAGTTTTGTAACAAAAGTAACTGTGCCACTATTTTGTTTGCATTACAAAGAAGCACGTAAGGTGGCTTGTGTGACCCAGACTTTCCCGAAGCAATTGCACTACTCCAACACACGTGTGACAGTATGTGCTGCACACTCACCTCTAACAAACACTGGACGTGTCAGGAAGATGTATTATGGGTAAAGTTTGACGTGAGCATCTCGAACAGCTTCAGGACATGAACTATGTCTTGGATCTTTAAGATCTTTCCTTTGATTGTTGAAGAAAGCCACAAAGGTGGGAACAGTGCACAGCAACCTCCAGAACTGCATGTTCTCACTTGCCACCCTCTCTCACCTTGTCCACAGAGTCTGTCTTCAATCCTAACATTCACTGGCTCTTGTTGGGTTTTGATCACAAGTTCTTCAAGGTGAAGATTCTGTCCTTTACAGGCGTAGCATGCAGGCAGCTGAACAGAGGAAGCTGGCCCACAATGGAGGGTCTGGCCAAGGAGGCTTCAGAGCACCTCTGGTGGGATGAGATGGATCAAACCACTCTGCCCATTACCATATCCACAAGACAGCACAATGCCAAGAGCTCAGACCTGTCTGCCAGTCCCAGGAAGAGGAACTCTGTGCCCTGAGTGAATGGGATCTTACTGCTTATGGTCTCCCACTTAAAGGCCTGACCATCCCATGTCTATGAACAGCAACATTGAGGTTTTTCTACAAAGCAAAAATCCTGCTCCCAGCTTTGTGACTGGGAAGAGAACATGACTCAGGTAGCACTACTGTGGCAGCACCTGCCTAGGACAGTCAGACTGCAGAGATGTCCTCTGCAGACATCTCCTCAAAGCCCTGCTGCTTTGGGACCCTGAGCAGAAGAGAGCTGTCAGGCCAGGTTCCCTGCCTTCTCCCACACAGCCTTCTGAGCACGAGGATGAGGGTCCTGTGGGAAGACCCACTGCATGGAGAACGTCTCCCCAGCAGGGCAGGACCACGGCTCAAGCGACTGACAAGAGCATCTCCACACCTCAGCTAACATGCTTCAGCTTTGCTGTCCCCACAGACCAGCTGACAACAGCAACTCCTGCTGTATTTCCGAGCTAACAGCATGCATCCTATGCTGAAAGCAGCCTGCCCTGCACCCAGGCAGTCAAACTGCCCCAGAGCCACCAGCACCCAGCACTGACCTCCAGGGATAGCAGGGAGTACCAAAAAACTGGCTGAGCCCCTGAAGAAGGTTCAGGCAGGCAGCCTGCCCCTGTCCCCCATACAACATCAACACCAATCCCCAATCCCCACCTCGGGCAAGATAAAAGTAGTAATCTGTGTTTTCTGGCAGTGAGGGAACAAGGGATTTCTGTGTTTTCAGGAGTACAGAAAAGGATATAGCCCCTTCAGAGGAAGGGAGTCGTCCCTGCAGCAGGGCTAGCCTGCAGTCCCTCTCCACTCCCTCCAGAAGCCCAGGGATCCATTCCACACTGTGCAGCTTGACTCTTGTTCAGCTGATTTCTTTTCCAGCCTCTGAGTCTGAACATCACTGCATGACGTTCCTTCCTCTGCTAAGCATCTTTCTAACTGTGACTGAAGAATCTGGCAAATGACCAAGTATTCTTTAACCTCCACATTAACTATTGTTAGCTTTGGCAAAGCCCAGCTCCCGGGATGCCTGGTGTGGTATCGCTTACTGCTGCAGCCTACAGGAACTGCTGTAGTGGCGAGATTCAGGGAACAGGGATCAGGTAGCAGATGCAAAACAGAGTTCTCACCCACAGTGCCCTCCATCCCCCCATTGCCTAATGAGCTTTGGGAACAGATACAACTTTTAAGCTCCTTACTTCTGCAAAAGCTTTGGAGACAGTGAATGTGCAGAACAGAGTAAGTCAGAGAAGCTGTAAGTTAGATGAGGCCAAATGCTACTTTTAGATCACCAAGATGTGTTGGTAACACTGCAGCTCTCATAGAGTGTTATTTATCTTTCATGCATCGTGAGGAGATAGAGATGTTTGGCTCTAGCCAGCTTTGTCTGCTGAAAGATGGCACAGGCTGCACCTCCTCCTCAACCCTCACCAGACCCCTCTTGGCTTGTACTCTTTCTGCTACAGTCCTAACAGTAAAGTCCTTAGTCCCACATCCCACTGCACAAAAACTAGGATATCTCCTTCTCCCCTCATTCTCATGACTAAGTCCAACCAGTGAAATCAGTTATGGCTGCTCTGAGCAGTGCCAGAGATGGTTCTTTAGCCCATTTTTTACAGCAGACTGCAGGCTTTGCAAAGCATCAGCTCCAGCCATATTCAGACAACCAAGTTCTACTGATGGTAAATCCTATGCAGAAATGGCCACAGCAGTCATCAGGGATAGCTGAATTCAGGGACCAGACGGCAGGTTTTCTTAAACAGACTTTATGTTGCTTAATATAGCACACACTCTTCCCCAGTATCTGCACAACACTTTGAGTTGGAGATGTTCTGAGATTTGCACTGAGGAAGACTGGAGGGGTGGGAGAAAGGCTGCAGGAGGAAGCATTTAAAAAGCAAGAGATGACTTTGGAGAAACATCATCTGCAAGCAACAATCTCCTAACAGAGGACTCGCAATGCAGAGGCCCGGTTAGTAATGAAAACAAAATGTAAACCAGTGCCTAGTAAGGCAATGCAGTTGCAAATCCATCTAGGATTAGTCTCAAAAGCTGAAGATGTGAAGAGTTTAGTCTGGCTCATCCCTTCCCCCTGGGGAGATGTCCTGCACCGTGCCTCACTGTACACCTACACAAAACTGCTCCGTGAGACCCGTGCACCACAGGCCTTCTCACGCTGCTCCAACACCATCCAAGCTACAAAAATTGCTTCACTGCCAGCACAACTGGATCCCTGCTGTGAGAAGACTTCCTTTGCCTTCTCATTTCTTCATCAAGATGCCAAAGTTCCTTGTGTATTTCATTTAAGGTCATCCCTACTTTGGACCTGTCCCGTTTTGGTGCCTTGATTTCTGCTGGGTTTGCTCTTGACAGCCCTTGTTTTTACACAGATAGAGGAAACCCAGAGATTATTTGTTCCCTACCTCTACCCCATGAAGGAAAATCTCAAGTAACAGCAAACTGCTCAGGATTTTTTGCACAAAAACGAGTAGTGACTCTTGGGCTTGCCTCATTCGCACTATCCCTTCCACCACAGCCAAGCATTTGGAAACACGGACTGCTCTGGAGCCCATCTTGCAACTAATAAACACAACTATCAGTGGCCCCAAAATCTGCCTCATCAGACACTCACTGCCGGTTCAGGCAGCGACTGCACCCCAACAGTCACTGTTTGCACAGGATAGGAGTTTGGGGACCCTCCTCCTGGAGGTGCTTTTGCCACCAGCTACCTGGACGCTGTTGTTTTATTGCAGATGTTTCCTTCCTGCTCCCTGCACTACTCCTCCAAGTTACACAAGCTCCATCTGAAGTTCCACGGAGAGGCTTTTGCCTGCTCGTGTAGTGCATGACAAGGCATGGAGTGTGTTATACTAAAGCCACAGTCCATTTGTTTCGCATCAAGACAAGTACCAACAGGACATTCAAAAGGCAAAGGTGGCCCATCTCAGGTTAACTGTGAGAACAGCATGGATAGTAAAAAAAAATTATCTTTAAGGCTAACATGGCTGCTGTGAGCTTTTTAATTTAAGCAAAGTCTTTGCAGATACTCTTTCTTAAGAGATACTTACCTGTCGCCAAGCCCTGGTAGTTCTATTGGTCACTGCCCACAAGAAACCATACTTTATAGGACATACTGCCTCCTTATGATTGAAATAGCTTCCTTCCTTAATCAGCATATAATCAGATATTCCCACACAGGAGAACTATAGCCCTGATTGACAAGATAGTTATAAAAATAAACCTGAGGTTTAAATATAGCTTGCTCGTCTCCCTGGAAGGTATGTAGTATTGTGTTATACAAGTCTACCATAATTTTCCTTGAATTAATATAGTCCATATTGTCCCACTGCCTTGATTGCTATCAATTAAACTGCTCCCAGATTTGTGTTATACAGGAGAGCTGGCAGCTACGTTGGGTGGGAATGGCAACTCGCCTTTCCTCCGCATGGACTGACTTACCATCAGTATTTCATTGGCAATTAACACGTACAGGTTTGGAGTTCATGTACCAGTTGAATGTGTGATTTTTAATGCAATTGTAGCGGTAGATAGGTAAATAAGTGTGCAGGACCGCACAGCTATGTATGGAAACAAAATGCATCTGCTCAACCTGAAGGGCTATACATGGATGAGATACCTCTGTATGCAAACACACGAGCTAGCCAGGCAAGATTTAATTATCTCCTCTTTCTAGGGTGGACAGTTCAATAGCACAATACTCATTGCATTTCTCCCAATCAATCAGGATTTTCTGATTTATTAAATATGCAATATAACGAGGGCAAAGCTCTATAGCCCTGATCTCGTGTCAGGAAAAAAAAAAAAAAGATTTTCTTTTTTTAAAACCCATTCTAATCATAAAATGCTTTTCATCTGTTAAAAACCTCCCCATTGCTGACTGGCTAAAAAAACATGGGACAGACCTCATATTTATTATGCAAATCCTTAGCATTAAGAAAACAAATCACCAACTAACATCTGTCTCGCCCTAAAGGAAAATAAATTAAAAAGCCAGCCACCCTTCCCCTCACTCCCTACGCAGCGGGCCGAGCACCCCGCGGGATCGGCAGGGACGCGCCTCCCGCCCGCTCCCCGCCGGTGCTGCAATGTCCCCAGCACAGCGGCAGCTCGGCCGCCCGGCCCCGCACCAGCCCGGCCACTGCGGTCCTTTCGCCGCCGCCCCCCCGCGCCCGACCCACCTTTCCCTTCCATCGCGGAGCCTTGCGAGCGCCGGCAAGTTGCGGGAAGACGCGCACCCTCCTCAGCCGAGAGCCCGGCGGGCAGAGCCGGCCGCCGCTGCCTCGCTCCGCGGTGGGGACGGCGCTGTCACAGCCCCGGAGCTGCAAGCAAGCAAGCGGCGGGGGGGACGGCGTGAGCCGCCGGGCCCCCCGCAGCCCCCGCGGGGCGGGGCGCGGCGCGGAGCGGGGGGAGCGCGTTACCTGGGC
>VZRO01000866.1:1635591-1709565 GCA_013397915.1 Daphoenositta chrysoptera
GCAAGTGGGAAAGGCAATGGATTTGTTTTCCAGGGGAAGATGTTTTCCCATCAGCCTCAAGAAAGCACCGTCAAAGGGCTCCAAATTAAAAGCATTTCCTGGACAACAATGCTTGATCCTGAAGACTTCCCACATCACGAATATGTCAGCAACAATGCAACACCCTCAGTGCAGGGGTCAGAGTTCCACCTCTAAGGAGACGGCCCCGGTGGGAGCGATGCCGAGCTGGAACACCCCGGGCCGGTGCGGGAGGGCTCCTTCCCGAGGCAGATCGCAGGCTGCGAGCTCCAGCTGAGCGCCCCCGGTCCCCGGCCGCAGCCCTCCCACGGGCGCGAAGCACCGCAGCTCCGGCATCTGCACTAAGACACGAGCCGCGTTTGCCACATGAAGGGAAAGCTCATCCCCCTGCCCGCTGCCACCTGCTATTCCTCCCCTTCCTGCAGCACCCATTCTCTCCTGTTTGTTTCTTCCATCACCCCGTCTCCCCCTGCGCTTTCCTCCCGCGCAGAGCCTCCGTCCCCAGGCACGGCAGAGCGGGCTGGTGCCGCGGCTGCCCCGCGGAGCCCCGGGGAGGGACCCCGCAGAGCCCCGGTACCCGGGGGGACCCCGCAGAGCCCCGCAGGAGGGATCCCGCAGAGCCCCGGTACCCGGGGCAGGGACCCCGCAGAGCCCCGGTGCCCGGGGAAGGGACCCCGCAGGCTCCCGAGGCTGCGCCCGCCGCCCTCTCCCGGCGGGCTGGGGAATTCCCGGGCAGGAATTGCCCGCGCAGAGCGCAGCAGGGAGCATCAGCCTCGCTTCACCAGCCCTGCTGAGGCTGCAGGGCTGCGCAGGGCACGGGTTTGATCCCTGCCTCAGTGCTGTAAATGCATATTGGCATTTCTCAAATGCCTTTCCGATACATCACTTACGGGCACCGTGGTAAAAGCCCGGTGTGGATTGTGACACTCAGCTGTGCATGCAGCTGCTCCAAGCACACCCATTATTCCAAATTCTGAGGTACAATTATCCCTGAGCAAGACTCTGCTTAGCTACTAGAGCCGGGTTTATTCAGTACATGGAGAAAGTTGCCTGTTTATTTTCCTTTTAGCAGTTTTTATTCCCATGTGCACATGTTTATTTGGCTCTCCCAATAATTTGTTTCTGCTTGGGGGTGCTAAATATACTGGGTACCGGTTCCTCTGTAGGACCTCGTGCTTCAGGTGTTAGGAATCTAAATCCCTGTCTTTTGGACCAAATTCAGTAACAAGCAGACGGCCCCCCTTTTAGGCACCACTACCAACACATGCCCAGGCAGCTTCTTTCCCAGCCCACAGTGGGAGAGCCTTGGAGGATTTCAATATCACAATTGTCAAAATTCCTTGTTTATCACCTGCATGTAACTGCTTTGCCAGAGCTGGGATCAGGACATGGATCACTTCACCCAGCTCTCCTGTAGCAGTAGGCAAGGAGTCCTGCCTCAGCTGACACCATCTGTTCCTCTTACTGGACTGGATCATTCTCTTTACCACCCCAATTCATTTAAATTGGCATCATATAACAGTTCCCTCACACATGCACTTTGTGAGAATTCAAAGAAAGCAAATGCAGGAATATCTGTAGCCCCCAAACCACCTGATAACCAACTTCTCACTTACAAACAGTGAGAAACACCAGGAGACTCCCATTGCAATGCCAGTGACAACAGAGCACCACCACAAACATTTATTTATTTAAGTGCATTACAGATACTGCCTCAAACAAGGAACTCCAAGTGCTACAGATGCACAAGGAGGCAGTCACCCACTATTTCTGCCTGATCCTGGCCTTGCAATCCCCATCCTGATTAAATTACTGAGGGTAGGATTATCAGCAGGATAATCAGATGCAGTGTCTAATCTGGATAACCCAGCATTACTGGGCCTCACAACACAGGATTTCACTGACCACCCCGCCAGGGCATTCCAGAGCATTACATCTCATTTTCACCACTTAAAGGATTCAAACACCCTAGAGACTTCTGCAGAGGGGAAAGATAAGGAACATACTCACAATTTCAGTCAAATGCAGCAGTGTTTGCATAACTGCTGTGTTTCCAAGAACCCCCAGAACCAGCACAACCAAGATTTCGGAGCAATCACTTATCTGAACAACTCACTATGCATTTACAGGCTTCAGAATCTAAACCTTTGGGTTTTTAATAAAGCCTCAAGTTCTCAAATCATCTGTTAGGAGCAGCTACATGCAGCTTCATCTGTCTCAAAGCAATGGCACTGTCCAAATAGCTTTTTTTGATCTGGATACCTCCCTCGGCCCTCCTCCAGGCGTTCCATTTCCTTGGCCTTAGCCTTGCCAAATAACATATGTGTTTGTAGGCAGCCATGAAACCTCCCAAAAGGGAGATCCTGAGGATAGGGACAAGTTCTGGAAATTAGAGTTTTCTTATACTTGGAGGATTTCAGTATCACAATTGTCAAAATTTCTTGCTTATCACCTGCATGTAATTACTCACCCCCAGTCTGGCTTCCCCTCAGCCAAGACTTTCCTCCCTATGGTTCCACAAGGTTCTCATTCTGGAACAGAAGGTAGGAGCTCAGTGATGTTCTGAAAAAAAGATCCAGCTTTGGGAATCTGAACTTGCTTAGCTCTCATCGCACAGCAAGCAGGGTTTTTGTTCAGTAAAAAAATGGCCTGGATAGGGCACAAAGACAGAAAATGAACCTGATCTTTCACCTAGTCCTCCATTGTTCACAGACAGCATGAGAGGGTATTTTAAAATCTCTTCTGATGATCTGCACAGCCTGAACTCCTGTTCTGCTCAAAAAGTGAAACACTTAGAGGCTTTCATCACCTTATCAAAGTCCCTAGTGGCCCCTGCCTGCCCTCCTATGAAGAGTTTGATCTCCTTTTAGGAAGAGGATAAAGCTGTCCTTGAGCAAAGCTGCTTTTCAGTGAAGTATTGTGCTGTTTTTCTGAGAACATCAGACACCTCCAGGTGTCCCTCAAACATGTATCCCTCAATAGTTTCAGCTCAGATTTTTTCCCAGCAGCTCACAGAAAACAGACTGTAGACGTCTGACTTGTGTTTGAAGGGCACATTAGAAACGTGCTTCATGGAAGAGATGTCTAGATTACATTTCTGATGCTGCATAACTGTGTGGGTCCATCTTATCTCCAATTACAAGGGCAAATACCAAAAAGAGGACTGGGAAGGAAGAAGTTGAGCTGAGAACAAATGAAAACATTGCTGGCTGCCTTCAGTTCATACTGCCAAAAGCAAGGTCATGCAATACTATCTCCCTGCATTGTTAAAAATCTCAGAGGTAAAAGGGTACTATCATTTCAAGAATAAAAATGGCTGCATGAAACAACTTTATCTCCCATGAGGGATGATGACTTTTTACCCAGGATAACCACGTCCTCCAGCAATTACAAAAATGCACAAGATCTGGAGCATCACTGCTGATTTAGCTCATCTCCACATAGAAATCAACAGCCCTCATTCACTAAGCAGCAGGGATAGGAAACAGGAACAGCAGCTGGCTGAGTCAGACACAAAGAAGGGAGCACATTTATGGTGAGAATGTTCATCATGCACTTATACCCACCAGGTAAAACAAAAGCAGATAAAGAAATGCTCTTCCCATTTCCCGTTAGGTTTTCACATTAAACCAGAGGTTGAAATGCAGAAAAGAGAAACTCCCATTCTACCACCCTGGAAAACGGTAGGTAAAGGCAGTTATTAGAGCCTCATAGGAGGGAGAGCACAGGAGAAAGATGGTGGTGGCTTTTCTTTTAATACTCCATCATTTAAATTCTGAAATTGAGAACTCTGACTTCCACACATTTCCACTGATGTACTCAGGCTATGCAGAGAGCAACAACAATGAACCTACCACTTCGCTGAAAGACCCATCTCATTTCAGGGCCAATAGAATGAGCCTCTTCAGCATTGGTGGATTTGCTTCTTTGGAGTTCTGTTTGCATTTTTAACAAGTCACCCATAGGGAAACTTTCCCTTGGCTCCCCACCCTCAAGATAAGTCACATGAGGGCTTCGCTAAGAAATCAGACACCAACTGCTCTCATTTCCATGTCTAGGATCAGCAGAGATAGACAGTATAACCAGACCCCTTAGCTATGCTCACAGGCAAGGAGAGCTGTAACAATGGGATAGGAATTGTGGTCTAAACACTTCTCCAGAACAGGACTTTGCCTTCCCAGGCCATTCTTTCCTTTCTTTAAGAAAGGTAGAGAAATGGGGTGGTGTAGCACAGTGAGGAATTACAGCCTTTAAAATGCAACAAGCCCAAAGCAGGCTGCATTTCATAGTTTCTACTTTTAAAAATCTGGGGACTGCAAGGAGGCAAGAAGGACTTTGAGAACACAGCCTGGAACTCTTGCACTTTACCATTAAAAAGTACACCTGTGCTCTGCTGGTGACTCTCACATTGCTTGGGACACTGAAGTCATTCCTGCAGCATTTCAGGCAGGGGTAATCCAAAGTCAACCTGCAGGCAACACATGCCTCAAGTAAGGAAATAACCAAGCTACTGAATTTGCTTCATCAAGAGAGTTTAGGGCCCAGCTGGGCAAACTCTGGGCTTCACATCAGGCACCCTGCAAGGCAAACAGCCCCTTCAAGCACCCATCCAGAGCAGAAGGAGGGCTCACAGATACACCTGCACCCCAAACTGCATCGAGTGAGCCCCTGGAGCACAAACACAAAGCACACGGACCACAACACTTTGAGGGCTCCCTCAACTCACACTGTAAAGGAACGCACCTTCCCAGCAACTTAAAACATAAGCCAAGGGAGCACTTCACCTGCTCTCTGTGACACCTCACAAGGGTTTATAACCACTGATAAGCACCTGCTAATGTCCATCTTACTAGTGATAGTAGCAAGCAAAGCTGTGTGCCAGGATGTGCCCTTTCTTTCTAGTCCGACCACACAATTCCCCACAGAAGGAAGTCTGCAGGCTGAGCACTGTTACCACACAGGTAACAACAGCTTCAGACAACCCAAGCCCAGCAGGATTTCCAAGGCTTCTTGCCTTTGAGATCAAACAAATCTCTCCTGCTTGGCTCTCCCCAAACCAGCCTCCTCCAGAGAGCACATCAGGAAGGCAGTCACACTAACTTCTTGTTTTGCTTCCTTGATCCTTTCCTAGGGAAAGAGCAGGCAGCAGGACAGTTGCTGCTTCAAATTCCCAGAACATTGCCTCAGGCTCTCCAGACACCCCAGCTCCTGGCATACACAAGCAAACCCTGGCCTTTCATCTCACTCAGCTCACAAGCTTGCTCGCAGCTTTGCTATAATCCCTAGATAAGAGGAAATGGAGAAGTGAGACAGGCAAGCACACCCTTCCACCAAAATGAGAACTCACCTTTTTCCACCATTTCACAGCTCAAGATCTGCCCCCTTTATGACCACAGGGTCTGCCTAAAGCTCCTCAGGGGCCAGACTCAGAACACAGAGCTGCTTTTTACGCGGCTCACAGATTCACATCAGCACCACAAAAACGCTCACTTACTTCCCCATCCATCACTGACCTTCCTCTGACAGCAGCCCCCATCCAGTCACCTCCAGAGCACAGGAACCTCCCCTCCCAAGACCTTCCTAGGGCCACTCTTTCCTTCTTTATAACCTTGCTAGTGGCTGCTTATGCCCCTCACCTGGGCTGTTGCTGTGCCCAGCCTTGCTGAGCACTCAATTCTCTGTGCTGGTACCAGCTTCAGCTGGGAAGGGTGAACTTTCCCAAACACAGCCATGGCCAGGTGTGCCACGAAGGTCAGGGTGGCCCTGCAGAAAGAAATAAGAAAACTAAGAGGTTTTTTTCTCCTTCTAATCCACTTTTCTGTGTGTGACAGAGGGAGAAGGAGGTCAGTACTGCAATTGTTCCATCTTACAGATGGAATAAGACAGTGATCCCGGACCCTCAGGGCCTGCCTGTCGTCAGGGGTCTCCCTGCACATGTCACCTGCGTGTTCAGAGCAGATGAATTGGTTTTCAGCATGAGCACATTCCAGGTCCAGCCACTGGCACTCGTGAGGACATGAAGCTCCTGCTGAGCTGGTGTGAGCAGCAGGTTCTTGGTTACAGGGGCAGTCAGGTCCAGCCTCAGGCCGAGTGGCTGCTCAGTGGCTGGCAACGCAGGATGCAGCTGGGAGCTCACAGGAGGGTGTAACAGCCATGCACCAGCTCTGCCTAGAGCTGAGCCAGAGACATTCACCTGCTTTGGCTGGGATCAAGATAGGAACTGAAAGGCACTCAGCAGATGAGGGGGGCAGAACCCAGGAAACTGTGTCCTGATAGGCTTGGAGATAGCCCAGGATGGCTCATCTGTCCTCGAGTGTGTGAACAAGAGATATTTGTCCCAAAAAGAGAGGTGCTCTTTTCTTAATTTTGGCTGCACTACCTTCTGCAGATTCAGCAACTCTCTCCTTTTTTTCCCCATAAGATACACAAACCACAAAAAATAGGGGATATATTGGGAATTATTTAGGAAACAGAGGAGTCAGTCCTGTTTCTTTGCTTGTTTGAGCAGCTGTGCTCTCTGGTGAGAGGCAGGGTTTGCATAAGGAACATTACAGTTGCACTTAACAGTTTCAGCTGCTGCATTTCCACTATCGATTGCCACCATTCATGCCCAGCTTTAATGCCTGACAGCAGACATAAGCTATGAGGCAGCTATGTCCCCACTGGGAGCAATGATATATTATCACTCTCTTTAAATGAACCTGCAGAAGTACTATATATATTTAACAGAAAGTTCTGTCTCTAACTGACTGCAAAGGAATTTCAGTGGTTGCAGAAGTACAAACCAACATAGCCTCTCTGTGACTAGACTGAAAATCAGGTACTAAAAGTGAGTTATGCATACAGGAGATTATTTTACAAACACATTCATTAATTCGTGTTGCTATTCTGTCCTCATGCCCCTCTCTTCATCTTTTGAAGTCAGGCTGGAAAATGTGGACATTTGCTGAAGTACTGCTTGTAAAATTGACAACAGCAGATATCTTCCCCATCATCACCCTGACCTCGGGATAATGCCTTTTCCTGCCAGAAGTGTGAAGGGACAAGACCGTGGGCACATGAGACAAGAAGGTTATTTCTAATAAGAACTGGGAGAATGCAGTTCTGCTGTGAGACATTACTTAGCTTTGCAAGCAGAGTGGATGTTTCCCATCTGGCAAGTGCCATGCTGAGATACCCGAGCTGGCTCTAAAAGAGCTCTTCCCAGAAATGGGAGCTGCTTGTGGTCTCATTGGTGCCATGGAAGGAGAGAGCAGCTCAGTGCAGGGCTGCCTTGCCTGGGATGGCTGGGCTGGCCCTGTGTGGGGCTGTGCTGTGCAGGGGCTCAATGTCCCCAGGAAAAGACCCAGGTGTTGTCTCCCAGCCAAGCACAGAGCACTGGGAGGGGTGGCAGACAAACCCCATCTCCTCCTGGCTGTCACTGGCCCCTGGCTCCCAGACAGAGCTCTTTGGGCTCACAGGGTGCCTTGTCGAGGGAAGTGCTCGGTGAGAGTGGTAACTATTGAAGGAGAAATGGTATTTGGATCTTAAGGATCTTTTTGCAGTCGGGTCAGGGGAGTACATGTGGTTACACTGGGTGCAGGCAGCCCCTGGGGCGAGTTATTATATGACAGTGGCATTAAACAAGTATTTGAGGGACCAGGTCTGTGCCCACAAGCACCAGCAATGCTGGAGGGGCATGACTCAGATATCTTAAATATCTCACTGCTCCCTTAGACCTCAAATCTGTTTACCCAAATAGTCACATTAACTCAGTTCTTTGTGATAAATAAATAAATCCCACCCCCAGTCATAAATCATGGCAATTCATAACTCCTCAGCTTTGTAAAAAGATACATTTCATTCTTCAACGCAGGTGTGGCTGCACGGCTGCAGTAATTTATGCCTGAAAGGAAAGGTGGGCAGTCAAGAGGATTTGGGACAGCTGTGAGCCACAGAGACACAACACCCCCGACCTACCCACTGCTCTGACCCAGAGCCCATCACAGGACGGGTGGCTGTAGCTGTTCCCAAAATCTCCAGACCACACCTGAGACCTCTCCTGTGTGTGCCTGGGTGTGAAGGAATGGAGGGGCAGGAAAGGCAACCAGGCAGGACCTGGCCTGCAAACACCGTGCAGATCTCCTGGCACCTTGTATGGGAGTCACTGAACGTGCCTCATCCTCGCACTGCATGTTGCACTGCACTGACTTCCTTTTAATTTGAGACAAAAGTAGCAAGGTAAGAAACAATGTTCAATGTTCAGGACAATTTTTACGATGCTGATACAGCAAGAAATTGGAACACTAAAGGTTCAGTTTGCAGCCACACACAAACCACAGCTGTGCTTGGTGCTCAGTGGAACAGCCACACCTGGGTTTGTGTTTGCCACCAAAACTGCATCTTTCCAAAGTTATCACAGCTGTGTTTCCAGAGCAAAACCTCTTCCAAGCAGAGTACAACTAAGCAAGGCTCCCTGTGAAGTAGCAGCTGAGCAGGAAATCCGACTCTACATAACATTAAAACTGATCATGTGAAGCTCCATTTCACTCTTGCCTCTGCTCTGTGGAAGGGCTGTGCACAATGTACTGCTTCTTAGGTGTTTGGGGTTTTTTTTCCCACCCTTTTTCTCTTGAGCTATTATCAGAAATGGCTTTCAGGCTGAAGCACTGACAATCAGTTTCACAATGGAGCACAATAATGTAATCGCAGGTGCCAGTGCTCAGGTGCTGCTCCCACGCCCTGCAGCCTCACTCCACCCCTCCACACGGCCACGCTGCTGAGCTTCCCCCTGCTCAATGAGCTGGAAAGTTACCAGGCTGGAGGGTTCGCTCAATTTCCTCCATATTTTGGTTTTCCTTGGGAGAGTGTGATTTCTGTGCGTGCTGGACCAGTATGCCCTGGCAGCTTGGGCAGCTCTGTGTATCAGAACAACAGCCAGTGCCTCTGAATTATTTACTCCAACTCACATGAACTCACATTTCTCTTCCTTTTCTGCCCAGTCACCACGGTGCGTGCTGCTCCACGAGTAAGCTGGAGAGACAGATGACACAGACAATGAAGTTGCACTAGGTGATTATAACAAAATATGACAAGGCATTTATGCAGCTCCATTCAGCAGCATTTAATTTCATTTCGACTTCGTTACTGTGTAGCAGGACACCTCTGGGGAGATTATTTAAAGATGGAGAGGGGAATGGGGCAGGCTGGGTGAGGTGGCAAAACAGACCAGAGGAAATGGTTAAGACATATTTCTTTCCATACCTCCTGGTGCACTGAGTTTCACATTTTGCCTTCAGTGGGTTTTGATGCTGAAAAGATCCATGCCTTGAAAAAGAACAACTGAGGAACTGGTTTTGTGCTACTGACCCGGTAACACAGGGCTTGGTGGGCTTAGTCACAATGGGCTGTGGGATCCACGACAGCTGAGTTCTATTTCTAGAATCTCCTTTAACTGGTGGGTTCTAGAGTTTTCTAGAAACTTTCTGTAATGACTTCCCACTATTGTTCCATCCATTTTAATTAGTAGCAGAGATGATGTTAGTGCAACCAGCTCAAGTGTTCCACAAGATGACATCTATATGTGCCCAAAGCAGTCCAGGGGTTAAAGTACAACACTTGTCAATCCCAGTTTTGCCACCACTGATTAACAAAATAATGTAATGAATATAGCACTGTGTACATCAAGCAAGATCAGCCAGAACCATTAGCAAACAGAGGAAACCTCTGGGAGAAGCTAAATTAAGGCTGCAGCTTTGATTTTTTTCGTTACAGCTCTTTTGCCTGTTATGGCATGTTAAAAAGTGTGGGTCTGGAGGTGGACCAGACAAGCTCTGGAGCCTAAACATCAAAACCACCAGAGACAGTTCTGGTCTCCATCCCTCATGGTGGCAGAAGGCAGAAGAGCCCCAGCAGCTGTGGCTGCTATGTGACACATAAACTGAGACACAAGGGTGCCTTCATGGTGGCACGAGTGATGGAGACTGCTCCTGGGCACTGCACAGCGTGGTGCTGGAAAGGTTAGACTTTGCAGTGTCCTCTCTGCAGAAAGGATTATCTTCTCTGTGGTCTTTCAGGTCAGATAAGTGGAGTTATCTCTTTGTGTGTCAGCTGTAGGAAGCTGTCCCCTGGCCTGCCATCATCAGCGTATGCAGACCCAGCCCGTACCCTTCAAACAGTACCAAAGTCAGCTCTGAGAGCAGAGACTTCAGTCAGGAGCAAACTTACCCTGCAAGGGATGCTGAAGGTTGAAGACTGGTTTGCACAGAAGCACCTTGGCATTTATTCTGTGATCAGCTGCAGCCCACAAAAGTGGCAATTAATATACTGTGTGCATAAGCCTTGGCACACAGGAGGCAAGAGGACACGAAAGGTCACTGGCCCTTCATGAAAAATGCCCATTCCTTTCTTTGCACAGTGCTGAACAAATCTTAAAACCCTCTCCCGTCCTGTCAATGTCATGGTAGGGCATCAGCAATAGGAGCTCTGGAGACAAAGCCATTAATGAGTGAAGTGCCTCATGTCCTAGGCCCAAGCTATGATTTGTAGCCACTGAAGTGGACAAAAGCAGCTCATCTGACTCCTCTCCACCTCCCCAAAATAAAGCTAAAACAAAGGAGTCAGAGGGGTTGAGAATCATGGAGAAAAGTGGCTGTTTGGGCTCAATTTTCACTTCACACTGGAGCTTGCTTGACTTCAGAATCACCTACCATGTCTTCTGTGTGCCTAGCAAGACCTCAGTCATGTCTTCCATACTGATATTCCTAACACACAAAAACTGAGGGAAAGACAGGGCTGAGTCAGTTTGAAGAGAGCCTGATGCCCCCGATATGCACCCACATCCCTGCCTGGCAAATCAGGCTGTCTGGAGACTGAATGAGAGTGTGTTCCTCTACCACAGAAGGCCAGTAAGATAAAAATAACCTCCCAAAGCCTACATTCAGTCTGGAAGCACAGTGCTGAGCCAGGGACAATGATAATAGGAAAACACAATAGTTCCTCAGAGCAGTCCTAAAATAATCGATTATAAATGGCAAAGGGGGAGGAGAAGGGAGTGAGGGCTATTTAATCACTATTCTAAAAGCATTCAGAGGAAATAAATTTGGATTCACTTGACAGTTCTTGAAAGTCAAAATGTGCTAAATATAATGCTGACTGTCCCTAAACCCAAAACATGTCAGCAAGAGTCCCTTGGCCAGGGTGTTCTTTTTCCCCCCTCCCCTGTTTTAGCCTTTGCCCCATGATGGTTATTTGCCTTTCTGGAGAGCTTAATCAGGAGCTATTAGAGACAGTGCTCTGTAAGCTGTATAAAGTTAAAAGTCCATTAGCTCACCCCAAGCAAGGCTGGCAGGAGGGAGATGATGTACTTGCTGAAGTTGAACAAGCTATTTGCATGCTGAATACTTCTAATCACTGAGCAATGCCAGGAGGATGTGAACATTATTACACTCAGCTGCCCAGTGACCTTTTGAACATGCTCACTTTAATACAAGACAAAGTGGCAAAATGCATCCAGCACCGAACCTGCAAAAAGGGACAGATGGGTGTTTTTAAGCAATTCTAAGTACTGACTATGCACACCTTTAAAAAAAAAAAACAAATGAGAAATAATCATTAGCAAAGTCTATCTTCCTTTCCCTCTGCCACATCCACTTGCACTGTGCATGGCCACTTGTATTATGCATGGGCTAATAAAATATGATAAATGTTTGCTTACTTTTGGTCTGACCACAATCAGCTTTATTCAGCAAAGTACACATGCTTTGTTTCAAGCATATTTTCAAGTCTCCCAATGGAAATTATTGTGACTGCCACCTTTCAGTGACTGTTTCAGCCAATTTGTAGCAGACACAAGTCCGTCTCACAGCCCTCCATGAGGAGACAAAGCAGTGGAAGGCACAGAGCTCAGGTGTCCAGCCCAGAACCACCATAGCTGCCAAAAGAAGTTTGCTCTCCACTGAAACAAGGCAATCAGGGAAAGTCCAAGAATCTACATAAAAATTAATGCTGTTTGTAACAATGACAACAGAAAAGAGAGACCACTAAAAACCATTTCTTTCAGAGGCTTTTGAGGACTGGCTTCTATTTTGGGCAGTGTATGGTTAAAATCCTGCTGGTATTTTGCTGCAAAGAGTGACTCTATTGCTCAGTTGTAGTTTTCTGGTTAGAGCACCAACCTTCTCCAGGCTAAAGTATTGGAATATGTGCAGAAACCAATTTATCACAGCCAGACGAGTGACTGAGGCTTCATATGACATGCCTGAAGGAGCAGAGACTGCAGGCTTACACAAAGCTCTTGGCCTCTTGTTCCCTTCTGCCTTAAAATGAGTTCTCCCAACACAGCAGAGAGAGTAACCCCCCACTACCTGGTGGTTCTGTCACCTCTGCAGAAGCTCAGGTGTCCCTCTGAAGAAGTGACAGCTTTTTCAGCACCTCCCAGAACTTAAAACAACTGGAACCAGTCAAATTAGCTGCTTCTCCCATTGTCCTACTGGGCAGAAACCCTATGGAAAGAGCAAAGGCAAAAGCACATTCCAAGAGTAGGACCAAGGATGCCCAGGATGCCCAAGGAATATCACACTGGGAAGTGGAGCATCTGAAGGGCAATTTTCCTTCCTCCCCACCTCTCTTGTCCCTCAAAGCCAGACCCTCTTTGCTGGGATGCCCTCCCTTTTAACCCTGCAGGAGTCAGTAACTCCCAGACTCACGAAGGAGACCTCCTACATGCCACCAGCCCCTCACAAACTGTCCCAGTCCTCTTGCAACATCACTCAGGACAGGGAGAAGCCAGTAGAAAGGTGGCTAATGGGGAAAAGGAAAAGACAAAAGAAATCTTATTTGCCATAGCAGTGGGTGCAGAACTGAAGCTCCCATGGAGACCCTGGCTCACAGCACTTTGTCTCCTCTTGACATCAGCAGGGAAGATGCCTACATTGCCAGTTTAAAGCAAATTCCCTCTTATTCCAGTGTTTGTCAGATTGGCCAAGTCTCTAACCCCATGGGGCTGAGTGCTCTCAAATGCTTGTGTGAATGACTTTCAAGAACTCCCTAATAGGAAAAGCACCATGGTTCCCTTGAAACTTGCAGAGAGAAGTAAAAAGTAAAAGGTCATTGGTATCTAAACCCACTGACTACTTTGAAATCCCACATAGAGACCTCTGCACTTCACAAGTCTGTGCCAGCATATACTCAAAGGTAAAAGGGGACAATAGAAAAGGAAGAAAATAGTCCTTTGTGTTCTCTGATATACAAAACACTTGTCACCTCTCTGGGCTGGCAGCCTGCTTCATTAAGTTAACTATAGTATGTGGAGAGGAGCAAATACTAGACAGACACAAACCTACTGCAGATTAGGATTCTGTCTCCCTGGAAGACAGATGATTCAGGTAGAGGATATAATATTCTCACAAACCTACCTGGAAAACTGCTTTTCAGTCCAGTAAAAAGCCAAGCCTCCATTCCCCCACATAAAAAACCCCCCAACACACAGAACGCAGGAAGAACAAGGTGGATATTTTTCAAAATTTTTTTTTAATTAAAACCAAAAAAAGGAGCACACACCAGAGCTTGACATGGGCTAGTCAAACTGCTGGTCACCAGGATGTTGAACTGGCATGAGGAAGGCTGTGTTTCTGCATATCTCAGGAGCACTGGCACAGACAATGGGACTCCTGGGAGAGTACTCTGCCTGCCAGGTTGCTGCTGCTTTGTGCTGAGCAGATTTCTCATGTGGTGATGGGAAACTTCATCCTGCAGCCCAGATTCTTCTTTCAACAAACAGAAGTCCCAGAGACTGGGGAAGAAACCATTTCAACAAATCTGCATTTTCCAAGCACTTCTGGAGAGGATTCCGTGTTGTTTCTCCTGCCTCCCCAGGCAGGTTACACAGGTTTATATGGAGACTCATCTTTGGCAAGAGCCACACAGGTAGGACCCAGTTCTGCTTCCACTGAAGTCAATCCATGTCCTTCCCTGGACCAAACTGCAGCTGCACCGGGGCTCATGATCATGAGCCAGTTGTGCTTTAAGGTTAAATCCTCGTCCACTCCATCAGGCCAGCAACTTCTGAGAGCTTCTTGTAAGTGTGTACCAGTAAATTCAGGTAAATGTGAACATCTTGGCTATAGCAATGGGGGGAAGTTTTCAGTTATGCCCAAGGGATAGAGGAGCTAAAGTTTTGTTTTAAGACATGACTTGGGCACTAGATCAGGTATTGAAACCTCCCTGCCATCTAATAAAGCAGTTGCCAAAGCTGTTGGTGTGCTGCTCCACCAGCCTGGTTTCTTTACCAGAAAGGCTGGGCTGAAAAAGTGACACGTTTCATACACAATTTTTATCAGTTAGAATTTACTAGATATGCACCTCATTTGTCTGTCAAATATTTAAAAAATACTTCAACCTGCTCTAATAATCACGTTTTAACACATGCATCAAGTTTGGATCAGAACAGCGTCTCTGGGATAATCAGTAAGCCCAAATTGCTGATTTAAGGCCTAAATATCAGTCACTGGCCAGCCAGCCACAATAAGTCACTCTATCATTGAACTCTTGGAATTATTTTTGGCTCAGACTAACCCTTGTTACCATACATCTTATCCTACACACAGAAGAAAAGTGTATGTGTTTTTCAAGGCTACTGTTGCACCACAAGTTTACATACAAACACAACTTTTGCAAACATGAGACCAGAGTAAGATCTCCCATGTCCCAGGGCGAGTCAGAAAGTTCTCAGGAGTCCAGGGAATGGTAACTGCCAGAAAGGATCAGGCCTAATACATGCATTAGAGAAGCAAGGTAGCTCCTTTGCTCGAGGTCTGGCTGATTCACTTTGCACATACCACTGCTTTAGCATTACATCCTTATCTAATGGTAAACCTGTTTCAACAACATGCAATACATATTAATGCAATATGCACTGCAACACACAATACGCATCCAAAGAAATATGCCAATGCAAAACTCTGACTGCTCACACATAGCCGGGCTAACAAGGAAGAGTCTTTTACAAAAGACAATCAAGAAATCACCTGAAACCATGAGACCTGAGGGGTCTCAAGCAATCAGCAATATTGAGACCTAATAACAGATGCTAATTCATGAAAGAAACACAAACAGTGGGACTGAGGTAATGGCAGAGATTTCATTAGTGCAATTACATTTAAAATGGTATGTTTTTTTAATAGAATTTAAATAAGGCTTTGAATAATTACACACACTAAAACTAACATTCCATAACCTTATTCCGCATGGAAAAGCAGCAGAAACAACCCTCTGGTCTGTACAAGGTCCAATTAATGAACAATTACATTCAAAAAGTAGATCAAAACAGAAACAACTCTTTCCCCAAAAAGCTGCATCATCATCTTTAAAGTCAGCTTTCTCCCCTAGTATCAGAAATGTGAAAAACAGACGAGCTGGGCTTCAGCCCAGTAGATTTGGCCTCATCAAATTACCAGTAGTGCTTTCCAAACCAGTCTCTCCTAATTTCTTTAGGGTGATGGAAGCTCATGGAAAAAGAAGTGTATTTCTGAAGCAACGGAAGGTGAGTTGTCCTTTCTCCAGGTCCAACAATGTACATAAATTATGGAAGCTTGGAAAACACCCCTACATTACACTGTGGCTTGTGTTTACGATGCATGTCCTCCTTCAGAAACTACTCACAGACAATGGGGCAGGGTGGGTGAAAAAAATCAAAGCAGCATATGAAATAGTAATATACTGTTTCAAAATCTGCACTGTCCTGCAGAAACAGGATTTATAATTTATTCAGATTGTTCTCAATAGATCCAATCTACGCTGGATATGTAAAAACCAAGAGACTAAGTCATCAAGGAAAACCAAATGAAAAAACCTGCACGCTGCAAGAGTTTTTAAAAACGAAACAAATAAAAATCCCAAGAAACATTGATGAAAGCTCAGAAAAATTTATCATCAATTCTGAAGTGGGGCCTTGTGACATCATCTGGATTGATGAAGACAGAGATGGACTTCCCGGGGTTCTCAGTCACTAGCTGTTGCAACTTTTTGGCTAACCGGTCATCGGGCTGGTTGGGGTCCCCTCCATCGGACTGAGGGGAGGGGATGCTGGTGGTGCTGCCCCGCCGCTGGAGCTCCAGGGTGAGCCTGTTGGCTGCCTTGACGTGCTCGATGGCAGTCCGGAGGTGCTCGGCGGGGTCGGAGCGCACCGAGGACAGCTTCCGCGCGTGCAGCATGACCGTGTCTTCCGAGAGGTGCTCCAGCATGTTGCACTGCGGGATGAAGTAGTTAGGGCACATCTTGTTGACCAAGCAGTGCTGGAGATCATCGATGAGGCCCAGGAGGAAATGGGCTGCGTAATCCTCCTGGGCCAGGTAGCTGGCTGGCAGCCTGTCGCAAGCCCACAGCATCATGCTCCGCAGGTGGTACGGGCTAATGGCTTTGGGGCGGGACAGCAGTTTGATGATGATGGCTTTGCAGGCCTGGTAGGCTTGCATGAGGCTGCTGGAGATGCACTTTTTCAGCTGCACTTCACTCCTGGCAAACGACAGCCTCCATTCATTGTCCTTCTTCCCCTTGTAGGAACACGCAGGCACTAAGTAAAACCCACTTATGACTTCCTCCTCTGTGATCTTCCCATCCCAGAAGTGGTTCTCCATCAGCCAGCTCTGTGCCACAGCTGGCCAGCCTTTGAAGGACACCACCGGGACAATGTCATACAGCATGCGGCTGCTGCCCACTCCCAAAATTATGGATATGATAGTCCCATTCTTTTCTACCTTCTCCACCTTTGGCATCCCTCGCTGGGGCTTTTTCTGGATCTCAGAGAGGACAATGCTAATGGATTCATAGAACCAGTCCGCAACTTTTGTCGGGGAGAAGAAGTAATTGGTGGCTCCATTGATATGGTCCACGATTGTGCAGCAGTCCTTCCATTTGCTGATGGTTCCCTCGTCGAAGAGGCGCAGGCTGAGCCAGGAGTGGCACAGGGCCGAGTGGCGCATGTCCAGCGTCACCGGCTGGTTGCGGTCGTGCAGCTTCAGCGCGGGCACCAGCAGGGTGAAGTCCATGTCGTAGTCTGTGCCCCGAGCATAAACATTCAGCTCGTCCAGGTCAATGTCCACCACACCCTCCCGCACGCCGCCCGACAGCAGCAGATACTCGTTGGCTACAGGCAGCTTCTGGTCAAGTTTCTGAACCATGCCTGAAAAAGACAGAAAGAGAAGTCCTTTCAGTAAAGGCAAACAAACCCTGGATTCAGGATTTAACCTGGATTAGAACCCATTCCATGCCAAGCAGGAAAAAAAACCAACACTTTTGGTGTGGCAAAAATATACATCAGGCCCAGCACTCAGACAACCTTTGATATCACCTGACTCAGGGCAGGGCCTTCCCTGCATTCCGGGGAATTTATGAAGTCCATCCTAAACATCACACTGTGAGCAATGGAAAAAAGCAGAAGCCTCTGGTGAAACACAGCAAAGCTACTTCCAGGACTAAATTTAGCTTTTTAAACACCTTTTAAGCCAGTTTTTCACCATATTGACATTAATTTCCATGGTATCTAAATATTTCACCAACACTCCATAGAGAAAAGAGACTATTAATTGACTCACTATTCTTATTTTCTCTCTGGTATAGAAAAAAGCTGGACCAGCATCAGGGAGTTGGTTTGTACATGAGTGAATGAATAGCTACAAGTGTTAGTTCAAGCAGGTCTAATTTTACAATCTGCTTTACATTTACTGATGAACAAGGCAACATGAACAAAGGAAATGCATCCTTCTCTTATGGGTGAATGGAGCAGGTTAAATGATCAGGCAATTAGAGAAGCCAGCTCTGAAATTGGTTCTTCAAGCTGCAATGACATAAAATATCTGATCAGCTCCCCAGAACACAGACATGAAGACTGATTTTTATTTTCAGCACCAAAACCAGACACTTCCCTTCACCTTGCAGTGCCTGTACCAGTTGCACAAAGACAACTTTTCACTGGGTATTCTATAAATATACCCCACAATACTGTGTCCATTGAACACGAACAGCAGACTGAGAAGAGACTCTACACAGGAGCTGAGATATTAGCACCTCATTCAGTGTTCACATTAGGCTTAAAATTGAGCTCTGCACTTCAACTGCTCTGTAGCCTGCTCCTGCTTTCTGGGTTGTTTCACTGCTGGTGTTCCTCTTGTGGTTAAATGCTTTTGGTTGCTTCCCAGCCTCAATTCAGCCACACACCTCAGCCATGAGGGAACAAAGGCCAGTGGCTCTGAATGGAGATGCTGAAGCTGTTATAAGCACTGCAAAAGGGATAGATATTTACTTCTTAAAAGCACAAATGCACTAGTTTCTGCTGGCATGCATTACTGACTCCAGCTTCTGAAAGGCAATATGGTTTGTTTATATCAAGAATGGACAACTTCCATTAAAAGGAAGCCAGTCTTAGAGAGTCAGCAGTGGGAATAACTAGCCAGAGGCATAACAGTGAGCCAGAAAGCTGCCAGTCACTCTGTCAGTCCAGAAATCACAGGCAGACACATTAGGAATGTTTTTACTGAAACACAAATGATCAGCACTACAGTCAGAGCACCCATTCTGTCATACCCCAGTGACTGCAGAGCCTTTCCTGAGGTAATGCATCCCTGCAGGATCACAGACACTCTCTGTACTGAGTGGGTCACCCTAGCAGGGAGCAGCAGCAGCACCCCAAGGCACTGAGGGCTGCACTAGGCTGAGCAGCACTGCAGTGCTTCTGGAGAGACTCACCTGTCCTTTCCTGCATGCTAGCACAGCAACAAGGAAATACTATCTGTATGCATATAGGTAAGCCATGACCAGAGCAAAATCTAAAGCTCTGTGGACACTGATTCATTGGAAAAGCCAAGGAGACTACAGGAAGAGGCCTCTGAGTGAAGCAGAATGCATCTTGGGGCAATATTCAGTGTAACTGAAACCCCGCCATGTGAAATTCCTTGTTTCACTCCTTCCAAGAGCACTGGGCCCAGTCCATTTTGCTGCACTGAGCTGGGATGATTTTCCTGCCAGCCAGGCAAGGACATAACCCCTTCCATTTCATGCAGCTCCAGGGGCTGCAATAGAAGGAAATAGCTCTAAAGGAGTGCTAAGAAACTCTTCCTGTTAAATCCTGAGCTAATCCCATTCTGCGATCTTGCCACACGCTGCCCTGTTCATCCTCAAAGGGTAATAACTAAGGAAAGCCTCTGTCAGCCTCAAAAACATTTTCTGAGGCTTAGATACACAGTGAGCTATGTTACCCTGATCTGTGGAATGGCAGAGTCTTGCACAGGCTTCCATATCCCAGAGGCCAGATAAGTAGCAGTCACTCCTTTGCTGTACCCAGAAGGGGTTTTCTAATGGGTACGTAAATTGACGTGAGTTCTGCAGACAGGACTGACACACTGCCTCTGAATCCTCTCCTTGAACCAGTGCAAGCAGCCTCAGTGCTCCACACCTCTGTTGTAAGCTGAGTCCAATACCCATGAAGTAGAGTCTGGATCAATCACATCACAGGGACATGGAGCAATTCTTTATTTCCCCAAATAAATATTGGCCCTAACTGTGGGGCAGCACAGCTATTCATGATATGAAGGGTTCTAATGACCCATCCTGCCTCCACACTCACACAAAATTTCCCACTCAGGACTGTGATCTGCAGCATCTGCGACGCAGATCTGCAGATGTTCCTGAGACAGGCAGACAGAATTTAACTATCCTACAGAAGAAAATGTTCAAACCTATAGAATTCAATAAAGGATGCATTTTTCTAAATATTTTAAGACTTGAAGGATGAAAAATGCTCTGCAGTGTGCCCTTTGCACCGAAACTTCTATCCCAGAGCCTTTGACTGAAAAAGAAAACCATGATATTTCTAAAAAGTAGATTCTCCCCTACAGAATCTGTTGTTGGATGAGTTGCTCTCCTTTGCCTGAAGAGATTCTTTGTCCTTAAGTGGGAGCAATAGACTTCATAGTCTAACCCCATTCAACCAACAGCAAGTGGGACTCAAGCCCTGCCTTCTGTACACAGTCAATGAGTCTCTTAATCTTCCCTCTCCAGAACTCTAGCAGAAGAAAAATATTGAAAAATAATAAGGAAATGGTTACAGGAAATGATCTAATATATCATCAATACCTCTACCTGGCTGGCTGCAGTTTAAATTCAAACCCTTGAGCTCTGCTTGGCACAGAATTTCCCCTTCAAGTCCTGAACCAGCAACATCTGCAGCTCTGCCACAGAACAAGAGAAGGAATTTTTGCTAACAGATCACAGCAGCATTGCTGATCCAACTGAAGTGGTGGAGCAGGGAGTTGAGATAAGGTCCCCTTGAGGAAAGTATATTTAGAATAGGCATAGAGTATTCTATAAATAGTTGAGCTGGCCACATTCAGGATTACCTAAGGCTTTAGGGGTTTGCAGTCTCTTCAAACTGCCCCCCTTACTCATACATCTATTTAACATGTGAAGGGAGTTCAAGGAATCCCATCAGCCAACACTGTGTGGCACAATTACACTGTCACAAAGCTTTCGTCCCAAGTTCCTACAGCCCATGAATGTACAACAGAAGTAGGCACTCCAGTTCAGCAAGCATGTAAATGCAAATACAGAGAAGAAAAACACCAAGACTGGTACTCAAGCCAAGTACTTAATAGCACCAGTGGGCCATTTGAGCTCTGCTCATCTCAGTCCCAGAACCACCTGGGAGGAGGAGGCAATAGAGATTACAGAAAACCTAATGAAATTTATAGAAGCCCTGTGGAGTTGTCTGTAAAGACCAAACCAGAATTTGTAGGGTCAAACACCAAAAAAAATATTTTAGCTGAAGGACCAGCTCTCATAGCATCAAAGTAGGTTCACTGATACCTAAGAAGCCTCTTGCTGCTACCAGGCAAAACACATAATTTGCAGTAGTACCTTGTGTGACACTGAAAAGGTTGTTTGGCAAAGCTGAGTGAGAGACTGGTGTACAGTTACCACTTCTTTCTACAGCCCCTTGAAGGAGTTCTGTTTTCCTAGACATGTAACCAGTCGAAGATCTTCCCAAGGTATTACATTTGGCATCCTAACAGGTAAGTATGCTTGCAAGCATGAGAAAGGCAAGCAATGTGAGAATCAGGAGCACCACCTGTAGGCCAGGCTTGCTGGTTGGTTTACTAAACATGAATTCAGAGTAACACAGGTGAGCAAGTGAGTTCTACCAACAGAACTTCATTCCTTTTTTGTTTCTTCAGTGTCAGGATAAAAAGGATTTATTTCTACTACAAGCAGGAAGATACAAAGAGAATAAAAACAGAGAAAAGAGATTTTACTTTATATAACACCTACATTTGGGACACATCCTTGAATGAACTGTGACTCTGATGCCGATGACAGAGACTATTCTTCCCATTAAAAAAAGAAAAAAGGCAACACAAAGATGCTCTCCATCCATTACAGAATTTCAGATGAACTGATTTCATGACCATTGCAGTGTGTGCTGGGATCTGCTGCTATTTTATGACTAGCTTTGTGTAAATAAGGAGGAACACAGATTTGTCATTGAAGAAACTGATCACAAGAATAAACATGACATAAAAACTTATTTCTAATGTATGCATTTCCTAATTTTGGGTTCCTTCTTCAAGCCTTTTTTTCCTGATGCTTTAGATGTGCAGCCATTGCCACCAAAAGGAAACACAGGCCAAACAAGATGCTGTTAGTCTAACTTGGTCTCATCAAACTGAATGGGGTGATGTTAGGGGCAGACACTGAGTTCAGAGAGACGTCTGCTGCATGGGAACTAGAGACAGGTCAGAGCAGCAATGGGGTGCTCAGAAAGGTTCCACAAAGGAGAATCAGCAGAACCTTGCACACAGAAGCCTTTCACAGGAATTCTTCTGGGAGCCAAGCCAGGCACTAACTGGTGTATGCCCCCCTCGAGTTCCCTGGCAGTCTAGGGAGAAGATAGATAGAAGGGATCTTCCTTATATATGTTATCTGTTCTGTAGGGAAAGCTAAGGACCACTCACACACCCCACTGCCTCCCTCTTTGCTACTGCTCAATCCTTCAATAGGACCCAGCATAGTCAGGACCAGTCATACTCTTGATTTTTCCTCCCAGGTTCATCCTGTTTTGATGCATAACCTTGAGAATGCATTTCTTCTTCTACGTGAAATCGTTACCATCCTGTAAATCCCAAGACCTAAGGAAGTCTGGCCTCCTGAATGAGCAGAAAGTGGTTGGAATTGCTCAAACAGCTCTAACCACACACTAGATGCTATTAGCAGACAACTAATTTGTAAGCTCAGGATGTCTCATGCTGGCCAGGCAATTCTTACCTTCAACTGCTATAAGAAATATATGAAACCCCAGGCTAGTCAAAAATACAAAGACCTTTTGTCATTTTTTGTAAAGACACTAGACAGGGACTCTGAGGTTCCTTGACAATTCTGCTGCAAACAGCAGATCCTGCAGTACAGGAATGCTGCTCAAAGGAAAGATTTCTGCAGAGGTCTCCCAGCTATGCCTGAGCAATGTGTGTTGAATTTCAGAGGCTTCTTTAAGACAGGATGGGAGGCCGCTCTGATGCATCTGGACTGCACAGATTCTTCTGTTTCCCTTGGTAATTGCAAATCTATTTATGAGCAGCACAAGTTTTTGTTACGCAGGAGAACTGGAAGAGTCAGCTCTTTAGGGGAGTCTTTAGTTACAAAGCACATTTTGAGAGGACTGTTGGCGGAAGCAGGCAGGGGGTGGGAGAAGAGTGGGGAGACTGAACCATGTGATACCAGTTTAGTCAAATATGGGATGCGAGCGAAGGAAGCTGCTCCTTGCAGACTGATACACCAGTGTCCTACTGATTCTGCTCCTTTTAGAAATCTTGTGACATGGTGACAGAACACACTGCAGGGAGACAGCACCCCCTCGTAAAAGAAATCAGCTTCTTTCTCCAAAGTCCTCTTTAAAAACAATCTTAAAAGTAGTGTCCCAGTTTTTTTCCAGTTTTCATGTGTCCTGGTGGAAGCCACCCACCTCGCTGAAATCCTGTTTGGCAATGGAAAGGGGTGTTTCACGGTGCGAGCAGAAAAAAAAGAAAATAAAGGAAAGAAAGAGCCCAGATTTAAAGGGTGAGCCTGTACAGTGAAGAGTGGTGCTGTCACAAACACCTAAACCCACTTTGGCACCAAAAGCAGCAGCAGTGTTCCTGTAGTGACCTGCTTGGCTAAACAAGTCCGGACCAGATTACTCCCAGAGCTGGAACCAGCATTTTCAGAGGGAGCCCCTGCATTGCTGTGCACCTCTGCTCTGGGCAGGAAGAGCTTGAGAGTCAGTTCCAAACTGATGCTGGGTTTCCAGCCTGCCAGTCTGCTTATCCAAGAGTTTTATAAGAGTCATATTAGCCAAACTAAGATAGGAATGATGAAAGCTGAAAGCCTGCATGGAATATGAAGTGCAAGTCAAAGAGGCTCTCTAGGGTCTGAAAAATGTGGGTGATGAGGTCTGAGAGCAGCTGCCAGGCAGAACAGAAGGAAGAGGGGACGGAGAGGATAGTTATTAGAACAACTTGCTGCTACACCCCAGTTAACACTGTACACTGTGTCCATACGGTGTCCATATTTTCAAATGTGCGTAAGACATGAAATTCCCTTTGGAAATGGCACAAGATGCCATCTATCCTGGAACTGCAATCCCAGAGACAAAATATGCCAGGGGACAGATTGTTTTAACAGTTCCACCCTCTGGGACTGAGAGTGCACATTTGGCAAGGGCTACACAGGGTCTAGATGGGCCATTTCTGCTCACACCCCTGGGGAGCACTGCTCAGTATTCAGCAAGATGTTACACCGGGGGAGACCCACCAGGACTCCTCTCTTGGATCTGCCTACGAGGTAACAGCAGTGGGCACAAACCAGCTTGAGCATCTTGAGTGCAAACATGCAGCTTGCAGGAGAGGCTGCTCTGCCCTTGTTTTTCCTAGTCCCTTCACTGTTAGTGAGATTACAAGAGCACAACAACCTCGGTGTGGTACATAACACATCCATCTACTGTAGCATCCTGGCTCAGGCAACTGCTGCTGAGTGCTTTCAGGGGAAGAGCTTTAAGAGCGAGGAAAGTACAGCATAATAACTTTCCCTCTGCAATCTTCAAGCATTCTCTGGCTTTGCTATTTCCCAAACCAGAGGCAGTATTTGCAGATTTGTCTTTAATAGTACTGACAGACTTATCTGCTTGGAATGTGTCTCACTGTTCTGTAAAGCAGTTACATTTTTGTTATAGTCAGTGCCTTGCAGCACTGTTTCACAAAGCACGTGTCAATAGAATCTCCTTTTGCTGGCTTACTAGGAAATTAAGAAATTCACCTAACTGTGGCACCTTCCATAGATCACTGAAGATCTTACACAGCTTCATCAGTCATCTTTTTTCCATGTTGAAAACGACAACTTACTTAAACTTTGTTTAGCCAACTGTCCTGATCTGCAAATGTGTGGGCCCTGGTATTGCTACACTCTTAAGTGAAATGAGGTGGTCAACACTGCATGACACATGGAAAGGTGACTTCTGGGTGAATGCCTTCACAGTCCTCTGGGAAATACCTCAGCAGCCTCACTTGCTAAATTAGCCTCACTCCACCACAGGTTTGCTCAATGTAATGGAGTCCTCCTCCCCGAAAACTCAGTTTCACCTTCAGGATGTTCCCCTTGCAAAAGCCAACACCAATCCCATCACATTACAAGGGGTGTTGCTGACACAGGAAAAGAACTCTGGAAATAGGACAGGGTAAGGTTTTGGAGACTGCACAGGAGAACAAAGTCCCCAGAACAAAGTCCCCTCCCTCAAGCTCTCATCCCAAGCTGACGAGTCAGCACCAGGTGCCTCTCACAGAAAACACGTGGCAGCTCTCCACTGATGAGCAAAGCCATTCCCTTCCAGACCTGGGAACACATTCTCCTCTCACTCCACTCAGCCACGGGGGCACAAGCACGTATCAGGAGAACCTGACTCCAAGGTTGTAAAAACACTTTGGGCTCCTCTGGGATGGTTTTGTGTTCTCAGTTACTGTCTGGTATCTTTTGCCCATCCTGGAAGGGCTAAGTTGCTACACCACTTTATGTTCTGGTGCCAGTGGGCTGTGCACAGAGGAATGCCACCACACCCTCACATCCTCTAAATAACATAAAAGCCTCCACTGTAAATGCACTTTGAGCTGTTCTACCAAGCCTCCTGCTTACAGTTATCCAACACACCAGAAATTCCCTCCCCAGCTGCTAAATTACCAGCTTGCTTTTTGTCCCTTTAGTACTTGTTTTCTACAAAGGTAAGTCACAGCCAAAAGCAAATCACAACACTATTCATTCCTTCTGAACTGGGCCTGAGCTAACAATGCCCATCCTCAGGGCCTGCCTATTCTGTAATAACAGCTCTACCTTGCTGCAGAGCAGCAGGAGTGTTGTCCTTGACTCAACAATTCTTCACTAAATCATCCAGAAAAGCTAAACTTACATGTGGAGTACACATGGTGACTAACAGCCATCAGGGAATTGATGAATAACCACAGCTGTAATTCATGTCCTTGATTTTGCCTCAAAATCCACCAAACATGGCTCCTGGGGTCAATGACATGATCAGAATGGTATCCCTTTCAATTGCTTTCATTCTCTTCTTCTACCAATAACTAAATCTATTCAGGTTTATACAATGGGGCAGGTAAGATAAAGAGGGAATGAAGGATGATTCCAGGAAGCTGGCCAAGCACCAAAAGAGTGCTGAAAATCCTGAGTTCTCTGAGTACAGAAGGAAAGCAGGTGTCATCAGAAGCTTTTCTGAGGCATTTAGTGGAGAAAATTACATGAACTGCATCTTCTCTCCAGCCCTTAGAATTCACTGGACTCCATCCATACAGACCTAATCTGGCCCCTTTGACAAATCCTGTATCCAAACACCAGGAGAAGCCAAGACAGATAGACCAAATATGTCTGAGACAACCAATGCCAGAAGCACAATAGGATTTTTCTCTTGCATGTGAGCATGGACTGGACTAGCAAGATGAGGCAGGGAAAGCAGATCCCTGTCAGAGAGTGCTGAAATCAAGAAGGCTTAAAGAATACAGCTGTGTCTGAGATCATGAAGCTAAGAGCAAGCTTTCCTGCAGTACTAACTTCCCACCCACCACTGAGAACATGGCCAAAGCCATGTGGAGCCAGATCAAGTCACCTATAGGAGAAGCTTTTGCTGAGGCCCCAGGTACAGCATCAGCTGTAGGAAAACTACTGGTTGGCTTTGACACTCATGTAAAATTCCTCTTCATCCATATCACCAGGAGAAGTTGATAAAGGCCAAATTTGTTGTTAGCAGAAACAAAGCATCTCTCCTGAGGTGAATGGAAATTTCAAGAGCATCTCTCCTTGTTTTCCATGGGAGACAAGCAGAGGAAAACCTAAGCCCTCCGAATGTGCCTGTCCATGTCCCATTGCTCCTACCATCTTGCCCCAGCTTCATCTTGCAGAGGTCATATTTGACAGCACACAAAAGCCAGCAGAAGTTTCTAACCCAAATCTCAGATTTTACAGCCATTTTTTTTGCAGCTGAGCACTGTCATCTGTCAAAGGGCACAGCAGGAAGGACCGTGTGGATTCAATCTCCACCGAGCGCCAAGCCCACGGCCCCAGCAGCTGTCTAGGATCTCTCATCCCTGCAGCACAGGCAGTGGCCAGGAAGCATGGAACTGAATAATTGGAGTAAAAGAGAAAGGAAAGAGCAACCACTGCTACAGCAGGGTAGAACCTGGACCACCTTGTGTGAAGGTATGCAGTAAAATGGCACTGTCACTTTGGCACAGGACAGCAAAGGTGAAATGCAGTCACCTTAATAAAGCAACAGTAAGAAGTCACATTGCCAGCTGGCCCTGAAAGATCCAGGTACTGCAGCTCTCTCCTTCCAGTGTAAGGTGTGGACTGGCTGGTGGGAAGGAGGAGCTGGTCGATGCCCTGGAAGCATTTGCAGTGAGATGAGGGCTGTATTTTTGGAGCAGTTCTCTGTTACCACGAACAGGGCTTGAAATGCCCTTTGCACAGAACTCCCATCCCATTTTACCCACTCTGCTCACTCAGGATAAATTCCAAGAGAACAACCACATCTGTTGCAAAGCCTTTTTGTGCTTATCTGGAATGAAATAAAGCTTCACACACACATTTATTTAAAGAAAGGCCTAGTGATCTCTCGGCTCATCAGGATGAAAGCTACATTGCAAGGTGAAGGAGGGAGGAGAAAGCAAAATTGTTGCTGATCAAATATAAAATTTGCAAAGTATGTTCCAGGAAGCTGTCCCCGCCAATAGCTTATCCCAAAGTAATGTCTCATCTGAAAATCTAGTGGAATAATGGCATAAGCAAGATTTGGGTCCAGAAACTGTAAGAAACTTATGCAAAAGACCTCACAAAGTAGGATCTCCAAGTCTTCTTGTAATGGAAAGCTGATGACAATCAAAGCTCATTCTTCAAATCTCATCTCCTATCAGGGCTGCTTCACCTTGCTGACTCTGAAAGGTCAGGTGAGCAGAATCCCATTCACCAATCCCCCCATGTTTTAGGAAGCAGTGTCCCCAGCCCAAACATACATGAAAAGACAAGCCATGAAATCATAACAATGTCTTCCCAGTTTCATTTTCTCCAGCTATTTTTGCAAGGAGGGCAGAGGAAAGGCAACTACGGCTCAAAAGTCAATAGAAATAGAATTCAATAGAATAGAAAATTCAGTTACCTCACTTAGCTTTCCCTTGAAAATGTGAGAACTAGAAATTCTTTGTTTACACTCTATTTGACAGAGAACCTCATATCACTCAAGTAATACGCCTTAAGGAAAAAACACAGTATACTGGTGGAATTTTCCTACTTGCATTTGCTTCTTTATTGTCTTATACAGTGCATAATCTGGATTTTTAATCCTATAAATTCCCTAATATATCTGTACAATCATGAAAAATGCTAAGAAGCTTTGTTCACAAATGATGATAAAGAAGTTATGCTTGGAAGAGGCAGGTACATGGAGGATACAGATCCTTCAAATGAATTCAGTAATTAGAAATCTCACCTGTATTTTATAGATGTTGCTGGGAAAATACTTTGTAAAATTTCCCTGTGGATATTCAGCTCCTGCAAGGCTTGCTATCCCTTGCATGAAAACACTTCCCAGCAAAACAGAGATGGATATTGTTTGAACACAGTCCTGCTATACAGAAAGTAACAAATAACACAGTATTTGCTGGTTTCCCACTGACAGCTGGTCCCCATACTGTGATTAACAGACAAAGAAAGAAGATTACAAACCTCCTAAATTTGCTAACACTCTTCAGAATTAATTGCATGAGGTAGAAGCAGGAATTACGAGGGTGTGAGCTGGTCCTGTAACAAGGATGCTTGTCCCTGAAGTCAGACAAAGCTGATGTAGAGCTCATACCCAGCAGAAATCTGAGCACAATCCTACTTGTTTGTACCTGGCTGCACTTTAGGAAGGGGCTGGCAGAGACAGAGATAGAAAAATACTGGTTTGTAGCTGAAGCCAATCAGCACCAAAGCACAAATCGTCCACTGAGCTGCACTGCTGCTCTGGCTGGTGTTGTTCTACTTGTGCCCAGGGAGATCTGCCTTGGTGACAGACATGAGGGCCCTGAGATGCTCTGCTCTCCTTGGCTCAGATACAGCCCATAGGGAGGAGTGTAAAAATACCTTTCAGATTTCCTTCCCATCTGAACTTCCTCCCATGCACGTGGCACTCAGTGCCATGGTTTAGTTGATGAGGAGGTGTTAAGTTAGGTCATAGGTTGGACTTGATGATCTCAGAGGTCTTTTCCAACCTAGTTCTTTCTGTGATTCGGGTTTGGGGCACTTCCTAGTTAAGCTCAGGTATCAGCCAGCTCTTATCCACAGGCATAGCCCAGAGGATGGCAAAAGTATCTCAGTTCCTAAACAGTCACCGGCATCCTCTGCCTATAGATAGTGGCACCACTAGGAGGCCCCTGCAAAATAGAATTTGTTGCTAAAACACAACACCCTGCCTCAAATTATATTCTGAGTATTCAGAAATTAAGCAAGAAATATTCCAATGAACTTTGAGGTTGAGGAAGAAAGCAGCACTTTACCCCTTCCCAGAGAGATGGCTCATGAAATCACGATGCTGCTAAAACATCTCTGCTCTCCCAGGCTGAGGACATTCTACATTGCGGCCGGTTCTTTAGATCACCAAACTGAGCTCTAAATCCCACTCCAAACTCTACTGGCAGTTACCCAGCCGCCTTAACGGGAAGGCAGGAAACATTCCGCTTTGCTGCGGGCACGTTCATTGTCCTTCCGTGTAAAAGGTCCCGGGAAGTTGTGACAGCCCCAGCAGCAGCAGCAGCAGCAGCAGCAGCGGGAGGTGTGTGCGGTGCTCTCTGCCGGCAGCAGATGGCAGGAGCGCACCGGCGAGCGCGGGGCCGGAGCCGCATCCCGGCGCCACGAACCGGGAACGCCACGAACCGGGACAAGGCACGGAGACACACACACACCGCAGCGTCCCTCCCCACCACCGACAGGGCTTGCAGCGGAGAGCAAGCCGGCTGTGACCCAGCTGCAGCCCTCAGACCGGCTCCAGGCCACCAAACCGCGTTCGCTCGCTCTTTCCACCGCGTGTGCGCCAGGAGTCCTCCGGCAGCAAACAATGCACGGGGCGGGAGCGAGATGCTGCTCTGAGAGGGGATAAGCCAGAAGATAGACACCAAACCTGTCTACAAATCCTATTTAATGCCAGATTTTCCGCTTGTGATGACTGAAGGGAAAGGCCAGCATTTTGTCTAAGCCATCTGTACACAGCTCCTTTTGTGTGGTTTCTCTTGGAGTATTTATGCCACTTCGCACAGCAGCACAACTGAGCAGGCAGTGAGCACCACGGCTTCAAAGGAGAACAACTGCTGTTTATAGAAGCACTGTCAAGAATTTATTGCTAATGCATTTTGATAAGTTATGAAAAGAGAATGAATCATTGCAGGTAAATTTAGGTCAAAAATTAGATTTTATTCATCGAAAACCAAGTAAACTCCCAGCAAGCACAGAGCTGCACAGGAGCAGTTCTTGTGTTCAATGGAAGCAGGTACTTCAGTTTAAGGACAGAGCCCTCCAGAGAGTCGGAATAAAGTTGAAATCAACATCTAACTAATCAGTTTCCTTTATTTATTTTCCTCCCCAGAATAGAGTGAATACAATAAAAGTAATCTAGGAGCATTAAAAATCAAATGCAAAGGGGACCATCTAGGAATGCACATACATCCCTGCGTATTTGAAGAGCAGGGCTGGGATCTTGGAACTGTTTCAGGGCAATAAATAAGAGAGTCTATTTGAAAATGGGGGAGAAGCAGAAAGCATTAAGAAAAAAACAACAAGAACAGTGTTCTTGTAAAGTCGTGTTTGCATGTTTTAATCCAGTGTATAAAATTTCTGAACTAAATAAATTTCAAATGCACCTAAATAGCAGAGACAAAGGAAGCCAAAACCAGCTTCTTAGTCAAGGGAATTGTATTCCTATTTTGTCAGTGTGACTTCTCAGAGATTTAAAATACAGACCCTCCTCTGTGAGCGATGTGGTAGCAGGTTCCAGCATGACTCCACCTGAACGACCTGGATCCATCAAACTGTCCATGTGTCAGCTGAGTTGTGGGCCAGTGAAGGAACAAATCCCGAGTGGGAAGTGGGTGCACTTAATGCAGCCTTAGATGTGTGTGCTCTAACAGATAGCTGTGAACATCTGGCAACACAGAACACATCTGGGACGAGGCAGCATCAAAGGAACAAACCCAAGCATCCTTTGAGTTTACAGAAATAACAAACTGCCACCACAAGCACTGTGTTGGTAACGCTGCCCCTGCATGAACTACAGCACCGTGCCCAGCAGCAGCAGCAGCTCTCAGGGGGGCTGGGTGTCTCCTACAAACACTTCTGAAGCTGCATTTAAATAGCTATTGTCACACCCACACTGTAGCTGTGGGCCAGCAAAAACCTTAAACAGAGGACACAAACATGTATTTCTCTACCCCAGAACACTCCCCAGCCTTTGATCACTGCTCAGACACTCGTAGGAGACACTGCTGGGATACCTCTCTTCCTGGCTCCAGACATGCATATCCAGAAACAACCCACCAGCAAGCCTATTTCAAGCTCCAGAATTGATTTCCAAATTTTGGAACATAATCACTGGACAGGACAGTGATGCAGGATGTCCTGTCATGTTCTTTCCATCCCTCCTCCCCCCTCCCCTGCCCCCAACCCCATATTCAGTCAGGAGCCTGGAAAAAGGGAGGTGGGTGGATAACTCTAAATCTTCATACCCATTTTCCCATTCCACTCCAGGTAAAAGGAAAGGGCCCAGCCCCAGCAGTCAGTGTGAGGGACAGGGCATTTGTTGCAAGGGGGCTGGGTGGAGGGCCACTTTAAAGACCACGGAAGGAAATTCTCTCCTTTGGGGAAGTCAGGGTAGCAGGGACAACAAAAGGAACACATCTGGAAAATAGCAGAGGAAGCAGAAAAAGTGAATGAAGTGGCAAACAGAGCCCTCAAAGGGCCCTAAAACTTGCAGATTCCATGAGGAATAATGGTCTAATCCAATGAGATGTGGTCTGGGTTTAAAGCAAAATTGTGGCAGTTCAGAAGACACAGACACAGGTTTTAAGCATAGGACAGCAACACTCACTAGGGCTCCTTGATTTTGTTGCTCACTCTGCCAAGCGTAGATGAGCTGGGCATGGAGCAGAGAGGGGCCAGAGACTCTGCAATTCAGTCTCATGCTTTTGAAAGCCCAGTGTATTTCAGCTCAGAGGCCTGAGACCAGAGTTTGTGTAACAGAAGAAACAAATGTGGAAACAAATGAAGCAAAGACTGCTTACAGCAGGGAGGAAATGCAGGAATTGGGCTTCAGGGGAGCCTGCATTGCTATGAAGCAATCGCTTGATTGCACGAAGGACGAATGCTGGGAGATGTCTGACTCTCCTGCCTGCTTGAGATGCTCAGCACACAAACAGCCCTGGCTCAGGGAGCCCCAAACCACAGCTGCATTCCCCACACCAGTGGCTGAAGTGAGAGCAGCCTCTCTCACCTATTTCCCCTCCTGCTCAACTGAGCTGAGCTGAATTTTTGATCATCATTAAAGCCTTGTATCCCTTGCAAGATGAACCGCTTTTCCTGCTTTTCCCAACCCATCAGCCAGGATCAGAGGCTGCTCTGCCAACCCTTGTGTTCAAAACCTGGAACATGGACTTCGCCCATGGAAACATGGAAGGAACACAAGGTCCATTGCTCGTCCCCAAGCTACAAGCTGCCAGACACCCTTCCAGACTTCCTTCCCCTGCTCAGAAACAAAGCTGGAATTCTCACAGCATGATCTACTGGCTCCAGAAGCGGGAGCTTTAATGACAGCATAAAATTTAACATCACACTTGATTAAAAAGAGAAACAAAAAATGGGATTATGAGTTGGCACCATTGCAAGGTGCTCGGCTGGTATTTTGCCCCCTGCACTGGAGAATGGCAGGGGCAAGCCCAGCCACTAGAGACTTGCACAAACACAGCTCAGGTGTAAACCCCCTTGGCCCCTGACTGCTCAGGGCAGGGTCGGTGTGTGATGGTGGCAGCCAACCTCTCTGCTGCCGTGGCAGTGGCAGGACATGCCAGCAGCCACCAGGGTAACAGAGGAAGACATTTTTTACCTCTTCTCTGTTGCTCCAAAAGTGTGTCTCCACACACCATCCCACTGTCTGCCCTTCAAGGTCACACACACGCCCCATTGAGGCAAGGGCTGGGACAGACAACCACACTGCTGGCAGCACGGATGCTCTTCCCATTTTATGTCTTTTAAAAGCTGTTAACTTGAAGCAGAGAGAAAAAAGAATCAATAAACTGAGGAGTTGCAATCTCTTTTGGGTATCTTAAGAGCCTGGCTTTTGGCTATTTTCAGCATATTAGTGTGGGGCTCTTACACACTTATTTCTGCTCTCTGTGAGGTGAAAGCAGGATGGCCGCCAGCTCCGTGACTCATACAAACACAGGGGAGGAAACATAAAACAAGCTGCCTGCTTGCTCTTTCCCAGGGCTTAATCACACCCTTTGTAACTATTTGATGTGCCTGATCCAGCGCATCCAAAGTTACAGCATGAGAACAAGCGGGGCTGGGGCTGGGCTTCAACAGCCTTCGCACAGAATTGCTGCTAGAGCCCCATCTCAAACTCCCCACTGAACAGAGAGAGGAAAATAGAGATCTGTCTGCACTTTTGAGACAGTAGCTCTCAACAATCCCTGCCAGCTGGACAGAAATAACTTTTATGTTTTGTTACAAACCATTTTTTGCTAGGACACACAAGAAGATCCATTCTCATCCATCACCTCTATGTACCAGCCTAACAAACACCTACAGAGCTGTTCCTCCCAAAGTCTCCAAATCCTGAACCATAGACAAGTAGTTGTATTGGATTCAAGTTCAGGCACTCGGCAAAGATGTACTGGAGGTGCTTGACAAGTGTTCAATATTTATTATTTGGCCCTATTGCCAATTCTTGTCTTCTGTCTTCTTCTGAGGATACAAGTTTCTGGAGTCCTAAGGCAGGGCAAAAATCTCAGCTTAAATTTATGTAAAGAAATGAGCAATTCCTATCCATCACAGCTGCAAATGACCAAAAATACCCTGAAGGAGATGAGTCTCACTTAAAAGCAGAAGAAAACAGAACAGAAATAAAAATACACCAAGAGCTTTTAATTTTAGAGTCCAACTCAGCTTCTGAATGCCTCAAGTTTAGCAAACCAGCTCACTGCTATTCCCTCTAAGCTTTTCTTTGGATGGCTGGCATCAGCTCTCTCTACTAATTTATTGAGTAAAAAAACAGTGAAGTAAAACCCACTGGGTCTCATATAGGGAGGTGAAGAGACGGCACTGAGGAAAAGGACAGAGGGGTCCCATGTACTGTTTCCTGGGACAGTGATGTCCTGGGAAAACACTCGAAAAAGGAATCTGCCTGCAGCCCTAGGGATGGCAGGGACAGGGTATATTCTACCCTGGACGGAGAGCTTCCTCCTCTGGAGTGCAGGAGTGCAGTGCATCTTTTCCCAGCACCTACTGGTCCCTGTCTTGCTGTGATCTTCTACATGCCCACTTTCACATCACGAACTCTGCTGGATTTCTAATATCCCTTCACAGTTCTCCCACACAGGCAAACTCCCTCCAGACTCAAAGCAAACCAGCACCGATGTACACTTGTACTGGAGGTGTTAGAAACGCCACAGGGAGCAGGGAAGAAAAGCTCTGTTCCAGGGACCACTTCCTGCCAGGTCCTGCAGTGCAGCACAATTTGGGTGCCTCTGCTAGGGACAGTAGCAAGATGATTCCAGGAGCTTAGAGAGCCCTCACTTGCTAACCAGCTTTACTGCCGGGCTCCTTTCTTGCTTCCCTGCTCAGCATGAGTTAGTTATTCCCACCAGAGCATAGTGCTTGCCCCACTGGGACATCTGGAAGAAGCATTCACACAGGGCAGTGCTGTGACTTGGTGCAAAGGGGGACAGAAAAGCAAGTTGAGTTCAGCAGTTCTTCTAAGGCAACACACACCAGCACACCAAAAGCCGGCCCCTGCCTTCCCTTCCAGTGACTGTCACAGCTCTCATAATCCCACACCAGGCCAGGCAGGGCTCTGTCCAGGGCTCTGCACACCTCCAGCCTCCTCCACCTTCAGCTGATGGCCCACAGCATCCCGTGGGACACGGACCAAAGGAAGGGGACAAGCCTATCAGCACCCCACCCAGCTCTCAGGACTGTCAGACCTCTGCTGATACCCAGGGCCCAGCAGCAGCAAAATTCTGCAGTGCCACGCTCTAACACCAACAGCTGCAGCCTTCATCACCGCCCGAGGATTATCCTCCTCTGACCCCCCTGCAGCTCTCTCTGTGATCTGCCCACCCCACTCACAGCTTGGCACAAGGCCAGGCTCCCCCGCCTCCAATCTCCATTACTCCATCTGTCCAAGTCCTGGCCTTTTCCAGCACCCATCTGATGCCCCAGGGGCACAGCCGCCCAGCCCCAGAGCCTCCCACCCATCAGGCAGCTCCCAAAGGGCTCCTCAGGGGCTCACGGATAATGACAAAACAAAGTCTTGAACGCCATGCTCCTTGAGACCACTCATTTTTCCTTCCCCCCATCTGTGTGCACTCAGGGAGCCAGAGCCTCACTGCCTCGCTATTTCTGGACGTGGGCAGACCCTCCTCTGCCTCTGCTATTGAAGATGTCTGACATAGCAGACAGGCCAGCGCCTGGCATTTGGTTACCTTTCAGGCTCTCTGTTTAGCTTCTACCCAGAGATAACAGATCCCTGCCAAGAAACTTAGTTGTCAAGGAGACCACTTTCAAACAACAGTTTGCTAGAAACTATGTTATTATCTAGGGTAGCACATCTCCACTGTGGAGCACTAGGGTTAACTGCCTGCTAGCTCTGCCTTAGTTAAAATACAGCCTCAGAGAGAGAGAGAAAATCAAAATGAAGTTGGCAGCATAACCAAGTCCCAGAGTTCATAATTTCACATACATACAGGATTCTCCGGAGGCAAGGCAAGGTCACCAAAGAGAGCTATGCTCCTCCTTGTGTCATTGCTCTGCCTCCCCCTCCCTCTCTTGCACTGATTTTATAATCCAAATTCAAGCCAAAATGCAATGAAACAGATCCTAGCCTTTCACTAACATTGACTGTGTCTCCTCTGGGAAGTACATATTTCAGGTGGCAATATTTAACCTAGAAACAAATGAAAGCAGAAGCAGCTGTACAGGGAGAGCACAAGACCAGACAGGTGGGGTGGGACGGTGCTGAGCAGAGGGCTGGCAGGCGCCTAATGAAAGATGTAGCCGAAGGGCATGCAAAGAGTTTCACTCTGTGGATGCAGTTTTCCAGCTCCCACTGCATGTTTGCTCCCAGCCTTGGTAGAGGACAGATCTCTAGGGCAATAAAAGCTCCTTTTTTATTTGCCTCTGCCTTCAGCAATAACAATTCCTGTTTTCTCTGTTTCCATCTTCAGACGCTGGGTTAGCTAAGGGGGAGAAACCTGCCACTTCCACCCCTCTTACACTACAAACAAAGCTCCCTCACAGCGGCATTACGAGCTACCAATAACTTCACCAACAGCGAAAAGGCAGCCAGAGAAGAGCAGCCAGGAACAAAGAGTGCATGTGGGTAATAGGGAAGAGTTACCCTGCACGTATTCTTCAAAACCAGCCAGAAACGAAGCAGTTGCAGGAAAGAAAGGCATTTGCAAAACTACCAGGTGTCAGCTGATCTATTTCTAATTGCCTGAAATGACAGCTCCTGACAGCATAAAGCTAATCTTACATCTCTGGAGAGGAGTTTCAAAGGTAGGAGATATTTCCTGGCACGGGGAAAAAGCTGAGTTGGGAATTCACGTTATAAGGCACATAACAGAGTGGGAGCCATTTTAAGGTCTTCAATCACTTACTACAACACAGAGCTTTATTTGGTGCAGCTTCTTCCGTACAAAACACGTAAAAATAGCAACTGGTGAGACATGAAAATCAGAGATAGTGAGCTTGTGCCAGAGACATTTAAGGGCAATGATGATCTGCTGTTATGGCTTCAAGCAGTGATTTAAGACTCTCATAATTAATTCTTTGCTCTATGCTGGCCATGAATGAGGGGCGAAGTACCAAAGGTTATAGTTCCATCTTCAAGATAAAGCAAGCCTGATAATGCACTGGATGTAAAGGAACAACATTTAGCAAAGAACTCAGAATATGAAGTTGAGAGTTTCATTCCATACCAAGTTTTTGCTCAATCTCCTACCATAACAAAGACCTAGACAGTTAAGCTTTTTATGCAGTTTGTCTAGAGATGAAATTCAGCACCAATTTCTCACATGGCAAAGTCTTCTCTGAAGAACCTTCCACTAAAACAGCAGAAAGTATTAGCAGGTGAATTCTTTTTATTATATACAGTTATTGAAATATGAATTCAGCCTAGAGGGTCAAACTAAAGAATACAATAAAATTTTAAGCCCCGAATATTTTATTTTTTTTCAGGAGACTGGTCACTACATTTTCACACTTTCTTCTCAATAATGTGCATTTAGGATCTCTGTCAATTTGTATAAACTCTAAAAATTATCACACTGAGAGGCTCTCTATGGCCTCAGCACCATGGTGAATGCATGGTGACTCCCTTAGCTTAAGTGGTATGTTTTTACCCTGGGAAAATAAGTTCACAGGCCAGCACCGAAAGACCATTTAGTCCCTTACTGGGCTACTGGAGGCCCCTAGAATTAATGCTGAGTGAAGGGAGAAAGTAACCTTAGAGAGGAAACAGCAACTCCAGAAATATGTCTCCAGTGAAGCAGTGGGTGTTAGAAAAAAATTGGAAAAAACTGTAAAATGTTGTGCTGAATTCTGTGTTTTTTAAATATCAAATAAATACACAGAGCAGTACAGAAGACAGAAATCCACTATGGCCAAGATTGAAACATTCTGAAATTTGACTTCCTTTAGACTTAAAACAAAGGACATAAAACCTCTGAAATTATTCACAAGAGGAAAAATCTAAAAATATTTCAGGTACTTAGGTACAGGAACAGCAAACAGAAAATACACAAAACATTTCAAAAACTTCAAGTGCTCTGTTCCAGAAAAAAAATCATCAAATCTCATTATTTTTCCTTTACCGTGGAAAATCAGGCCAATGCAGTCTTGTGAGTTACCCCACTCAGACGGAAAAAGATCAAAGGTTTTTGCTACAGCTCAGCTTATCAGGTGTTTAAAACAGCTTCACCCATGGCCCTTTGCCTTCCAGAGCAGGATGCTCTGGACTGAGAGGCCGAACTGCTGGCCAGGAGCAGCAAACTTTTCCTTCCTGGGAACCAGCAGAGGACCCATGTGTGCACAGGGGAGAGGCAGTGCCTGTGCAGACGGACAGGAGCAGGATTCCATTCCAGGCCTGGCTGCCCCAACACGCACAGGACAAAGCCCAACAAGCTGGAACCCAGCCTGGAGCACTCTGCCAACGCTGTTTGCCAGAGGGAAAGCCCAAAAGACTATGGTCTGGAGCCAAGGGTGTGGGGACAAGGAATTAAAGAAGTTCATCTACAGTTGACTGAATTTCCTTCTCCTCCAACTGCTCTGAGGTGTCCTCAGGACCGATGGGGTCTTTCTGTGGACCAGGTGTCAGGATGAGGAGTGGAGCTCCTTTGGAAAAACCCAGGAGAACATGCAGAAGCATTTGTGAGGGTTTCTCACCCTCAACACAAGCCACTCCTTGCTTTACTGACAAATAACCACACAAACCACTGTTTCCACACAAAAAAATGCCCGTGCCTTGTGCACCTAAGGGACACATATGAGCAGCAGCACCACATAAGGACTTAGAAAAGATTGGTGCCAAGATGGACACCAAACAGCTGGTTCAGGACCACAAAACAGGACTGGATTTTTCCCAGAGTGGGAAAGGACCCAGACAATCCAAGTAATTTCTAATCTGGGAAAGTACAACAAAACCAGAGAGTTTGGTATCCACAGTTCACACCAGGACTTGGCCCCCTCTGCTCAAAAAAAGCCCTAGAGATACTCAAACAGAAAGAAATGAGACAGGGAGATCAACCAAAACCAATTAGCAGACTCCAGCCAGAAGGCAGAATTATCCTTGCCATTACTGGCATGCTGAATTTCAGCTGCAGATGAAGGCTGCAAACTTTGACAGTAGGAGAAAATCAGCTTCAGGGCTTCCAACAGGCGGGTCCCAAACCACATAGTTAGATTTATTTAACAAACAAAATACACTACAACTAGCATTTTCTCTCATCTCTGTTAGGTGGGGATTTTCCAGTTTGTTTTTTTTTAACTCTTTGTAGTTTCCTAAAAAATTCCAGCGTAGGCACTGACTTTCTTAGTGAATTTGTAGCCTCTAGTAAGCTTGTTTCTCCCATCCACCTTTCACAAGCCCTGGAGGAGTTGAATATTCCTTTTTAAAATTAATTGAGTTGGGCTGAATGAACAAGATGACAGTCAGCAAAGCATCAGCATGTTCTGAGGGCTCAAAGATCCAGAGGGGTGGGGCAGAAATGAAGAGTTGAAAAGGATGTGACATATCCATCCCCAGGACTCAACAGATCACTGTCATCAGATACCACTGGTCTTTCTTTCAATGGCCAGTTATCCATGCTCATGTATATACGTGGGCAAACACCAATCCCCTTTCTCAAGATGCAGAGCAAGTAGTAATCCCAAAATAGCTCCACTGACATCCAAAAGACTTCTCCACGAGTAAGGTACAACTCAGTGAGAGCAAGGACACCAAAGACAGCCTATAGCAAGTCTGTAGCTCTCCTATCCCGGATTGATTTATTAATTTCTTCTGTGCTGGTGATTATAAAGAGGGGGAAGGGGATGAGGAGACAGAGACAAGGCCCTTGTGTGCAATGAAATTAAATGCACAGCAGCAGCCATCATTAATGATGCATTATGGAGTAACAAAGGGAGCCTGGTTGATTGACACTCCCTAACAAGTTGTGTATAATAAACACTTCTCTCCAAACAGAAGGTTCCTGATTATGGGATATGTTCCCCCTCATGTTAATGATGATGTTTATTGTCATAAACGCACCCCACTTGAAAAGGGAGAGGCACCCAAAATAAAAGGAGGATTGACTGGGAGATGCTTGACTGAAGAAGCCACGAGGCCACCTTGCTGAGGTCTGTACAGAGCAAAATGCACAAGGCTGAGAAGTCATCCAGGAAAATAAATCGCTGCAAAACAAGTATGAAGATCAGGGGCACTGATGCTCTGGATTTAGCTTCCTCAAAACAGGATCTGGACCATATTTTTATGATCTTCTCTAAATAGAAGAATATTAGTGTAGAACCTCGGTTCTACAGCACATCAGCTTCTACATAGAGCACAGAAGCTGCCTGGGGAGCCTGCTTGAGGGTACAGGCAGCCCTGCCCACCCACATGCTCAGAGGAACACCCCGACACAGCAGACAGGCTGCTTTCCTTCTCTCAGCACCAGCCTGGCTCAGGGGCTGACAGGGCAGATGTGAAGCCTCAGCACTTAACCAGTACTGCCCACTCTGAACTGGTGAGGATCCAGCCAGCTCATGCTGACACATCCCTGACCCCCAGGATCTCACTTGCCCTCAGCAGCTCGTCCTTCTCTCCCCTGATAACTCTTAATGCAATCACTGTTATCTCCATCCCTCACTCCTCTAGCAGTACTCTCCTACTCTTCCCATTTGACCCTGAAGATGAGCTCTGCACGGAGCTCCTGACAGTCCATGGGTGACAGACTACAAGCCACCACTGGCTGGGTTCCAGCCACAGCCCCTGAAGCAGGTGGAGTCCAAGCCAAGGGCTGTAGGGTCTTCACAGGACTAGGACACATCCCAGGCCACTGTGGCCATGTAGAACTGCACCAGTTCAGATTTCCCAAATCCTGTCACACCAGCAGAGAATTTATCTCCAATAGAAACAGGGTCACAGGGTCATCTAGGAGGGACAGAATTCTCCTAAAGGAGGGGGGTTTAACTTCATTGCAGGGCTTGAACACCTTTTGCTCCTCAGGACTGAATCCAAAATGAAATGGGATGAAAGGACACAAGATCAAGAGAAGCAGAGGGATTATTCCTAACCAGAAGTGTTCACATTCAGAAATGCATCTGAGCAAGCACCCCAAACAAGCCCATTTCCAGACAGTTCTACAGGCCAGAGGTCAGGCCCTGGAGCATGTCATGTGGAAGGCTGCTGGCAGACATTGAACAGAGGGTGTAAACTCTGAGTTTCCCAGAGAGCAATTAAAAGAGAAAGGCAGGAAATTTGCAGCTCTGTAATTAATGCCAGTGAGAAGTCAGAACAGAGGGTGACATCACCACAGCTAATTACAACTAGGGGGAAGGGTAGGACTAATCGTTATCCTGACCCTGTGATCCATATCTGACTTGCTTCAATTGTGCTCCTGGCCAGACTTCCCAGGATGAGCATGATTCCCATGGCACATTTTTGGCTCTGTTTGTCCCAAGCACTTGTGAGGCCAGACCTCCATATATTTCACATAGTTATTAGAAAAGGAGAGTAGTCAGGAATGAGTCTGGGGACAGATCACAGGGCTGCCCATGGGTCTTGCAGCAAGACAGTCCCTTAAGGCTTCTGCTGTAAGAAGATCCTGTAAGGCACAGAGGAGCTGCCAGGCCTGACCTCTCTTCCCCTTCCCGCATTTAACTGCCCAAATCCCTTTTTCCACACCCACCCCAGAGCTGGCATTACTCCAGCAGTCAGAAATAAGTAGACATCTGGCACCAAATGCGAGTGAAGCACTTCTGCACTCCTTGTGCCAAGACAATTCTCCCCAGGCTGTCACCATCGGTGGCCTGGAAGCTGCAATTTCCACATGCACACAGGGGATGGATGGCAGGGCTCTACAGCTCATTGCCATCGCTGGGTAGATGGGTCACACAGCAACAAAAGCCAGAAAAGGCAGGAGCTGCTTAAGGAAGGTCTACTTTCATCTGTCAGCTAGACCTGGGAAGAAACTATTGATACATCTTGTTGTCCTGATGCTATCAGTGGGATATATCCCACTGATATATCATATATATCATGGGATGAGCCCATGAAAAGAACTCTGTGCCACCATAGGAAAAAGCCAAAGGTATGTCCAGATCTGAAAAGCAGTGGCAGTGCTACACAAGGTCACTAAAACTTCAGGGTACCAAATTTTCAGCCATGGTCTTCAGCTGCCCCATTCAGCCATTGCAGCTGATCCTCACAATCTGTTTGACCCTCTGACTCTGTGGTATTTAGCGCTCCCCCGGTGATGCAAAAGGATACCAGAAGATTGACAAGTGGTCTGCAGAAATGCAACACTATAGCAAAAAATCCCTCTGAAACAAGAACCGAAACAAGGCAGCCAGCATACTGTAGCCTGCGCCCTCCACCACCCTGAAGGGACACGCATCCACTCTGCCACGTAAAGGAAATGGTTTCCAAGGTTGTTTGAGTGAAATGGCATATCAGTGGTGGGAGCTGTCAGTTCCAAGGAAAACTAAACAAGGTCAAAAATTAACCAGATAGAAAAAGAAAAGCTACATCCAGAGGAAAGGGAAGGGGAAGTTGCATCGTCTTGGGTTTATTAAGATTGTTCTTTATAGAAAATGTGACGTTAGTACATGGAGTCACTATTTTGGCATTGCACGAAAGCAACAGGCTCAGTGCAGAAGCAGAGAAAATAACCAGTTTCTGATGAACTCTTCAGGGTGAATCCAGTGCAGCAAGTTAAACCTGACAGCATAAAGAAAGGAAACCCACCGTACAGAATTTTACTTTGAGTCTTGATACAGGAGGTGTTAGTTACACACAAAAATTGTTTTTAAATGGTTTTCTAAATCACCGTGTATATGAAGCACACCTGCCAAAAATATTTAACTATTATATTGAAATATTGTCAGAGACTGCATATATTATATGTTAGTGAAAATTTCTTGGTGGCATTTAGATATGCTTCAATAATGCTTCAAAGATTAAAAACATGATGGAAATCTACAGCGTGGCTTCAAAGTAAGACATCAGTCAGTTTATTCAGAAAACCACAGTAACAGACCTGTAATACCTGACTGCTAGTCTGAAAAGGTTCATTACAAATTCCTTTTAAAATCTTTCTCACATCCTTCTCCCCTTCCCCTATTCTTGTTTTCAGAAAGACTGCAGGAATCCCCTGGATTAAGGGAGAACTCACAGTCCAGTAGCATGCAATATTCAGTCAGTCCTAAGGCTATTACAGCACGCTGCTCCCATGCAGAGATAAGCAGTGGGTTAGAAAAATATCTGAGCAGTTCCAAACATCAAGATGATTTCACACCTCGATGGAAAATATGCAGGCTAATATTGCAGCATTCATTATGGCATTCAGCATACAGTCATGCTAAAATCCACAGAAGAATATAGCTACATTCCTTCACAGGATTAGAAGACTGATCCATACACCACTGAAACCAATAAGATTTTTTTCCATTAAGTGGGAACTGGGTTGGATCCTATAAAACATTTACTCCGTGAGCTTTCACGAGACACAGAAGTGCAGAACAGCTCCACTGCCAATGCCGAGATACACCAGCACACAGTAATTTGTAATGCAGACTGCACGTGCTTGTTTTCTTTCCTACTAGAAGGGAAGAGCTGATTATAGAATGGAGTAGGTAATGAGGTTACATAGCTGGGCACTGCAAATAATAAATAAACAGGAATAAATACATGAACTCATGACCATCTAAGGAATAAAGCTAAGGTAAAATCAACAGCACCACTTTTGCATATGCCAGAAAGGTCATGCATGCAGCTTTTGAGAACAGCCACCTGTTAATACAATGTTTTGAGAAGAGAGTTTAGATTACATACATATGTAAGAAGTCCTAGAAGAATGCAACAGTTCTTAAAGGAAAAGTGGCAAGCTTTTGTAGCATATAGACTAGTATTTTATGACCTCTGAGCTCACAGGCTTCTAAAGTCACAGAAACACACTAAGGCAACCTAACACATATGTATGGCCTTAAAAATCAACCCAGCCATCTGTGTCACCTGCTGCTGGATGTGAAGAAGCTGACCCAGTGAGTGTTTCAAAGCCTCACTCAAAGCCCCATGGTGAGTGCTAAGGCAACAGGGGCAGAGCAAGGGCTGGGGCATCAGAAACAGAACTGGAATAGAAACCCAGCAACATTTGTGTGTGTGTGTGTGTGTGTGTGAAGAGTTTGGCAGGAGCTAAAGAGCCAGCATTGAACATTGTCAGGAGGCCTTCACCTGACAATCCTGGCCAAAAGGTATCCACCCGCAGCAGATTTCCAACGCAGGAAGTCTCTTTCCACCCTGAAGTTTTACAGAATGGACACCAGAGCCTGAACCTCCCACCACGGAGAAAGTCTTTTCAACAGAAATCTAATGAATGGCTGATAACATTCCTGTCTACTAATAAATATTAGATAAAACTGATGAAAAGCAAATAGCAGAGAGGATAGTGGATGGAGGAGGGGAAGGTAGAGAAACACACAAGCAGTCAGGCCCACAAAGAGCTGTTCATATTTGGTCATAACATTTGTTCCAGCAAAACAAGCTTTGTGAATTACATGTTTTGGACCAGAATCCTTCAGAAAGACTGTGCCACACAGTCTGCTACAGAGCACATCCCTGGCTGGTCTCAGAGAGAAGACCTCTGTTGTACAAGCCACCCATCCAGACACTGGCCACTCAGCAGCATTGCCTTCCTGCTAGCAGAACTCCTGAGTTCCATATCCAAACACCTTGCAAAAGAGGGTCTGAGAAGGGGGGGATGGATAATATACTTTAAATTCCACTGCTGTGAGTAAGGGTTGTTTCAGAAGCCGGAAAATATGCATTTATATCTTTAACATTTATCTCTTTAACATACTTGGAGTTTCTTTTAGTCAAAGTGCTGGAGACAAGGGCTCAGCAAATGAAGAAGGAATGAGAAGGTATCGAGCTGCAAAGTACAATGGCAGCCACATCAGAGAAGCTCACACGAGTGAAAAAAGCCAAGCAGCTGATCTGTGTGCACAACTGAACGGCTGTGCCATTTATTTTTAAACACTGTTATTGCTCATGATACTTGCATCTACTTTTCCTCTCTCACCCACACTGGAGCAGCTGCCCTGCTTGTGTGAAAAGGGAACTTGTGAGCTCCAGCACTCATTAGGGTGATGCTTCACACAAGCAGGCTCTGACTGGGATGCCAGTGTGGCAAATCTGTGCGAAAGGCAAAAATGACAGGGTGGGAGAGAGATCGTGGCAAAGAAACAGTCAGTGTTCAACAACACTAGAAAAACAATCCTGGGTCAGTTCATCTACCACAGACTGTGTGACAGTGACAAGAAGTAGAAACTTCAGGGGCAAGGGTGAAAAAGCAGAGTAGCCTACAGCAATACGTTGTCTGACACAGCTTCCCCTGCTTTCAGCAGTGTGTGGCTTAGAGGTTTCTGCATGCAGCCTTGTAAAAGCTAAATAGTCACTTGACAGGCAAATTGTCTATGAATTTGCACAACTCCTTTTAAACCCATTTGTATTTTAACCTTCATGTGTCATGAGGCAACAAGGTCTGTGCTGCAGCTATGGGTCATGAGAAATGCTTGCATTTCAGTGGCCACCTGCTAAGTTTATTGGTGCCTGTAATTCTTCTGCAGTGTGGAAGACAATCAAAATGCATATCAAATCACCCTTTCCACCCCACTCACTGTCGTTCCTATCAGGGGAAAAAGGAGTAAAGCACATAGGGGAGATTCATTCCAGATTGCAGTTGCAAATGCCATGAGTCAGTTCATTATTTTATGCTGTTTCTTTCCTAAAGGAGTATCTTAACAGTTTGGGCTGCTTTGTGGCTGCTTTAGAAGGAGAAGAAAGATTGTATCCTGACCCAGGCCTGATGATCAGAAAAAAATCTTCACTCCCAGGCAGTGACAAGTCTGGGCAGAGTGCTTCTGTAGATGATATGAGTATTATCAGTCCAGACAAGTCCCACTGCAGAACAGAGACTGGGGCAAAGAGAGGAAGGCACCAGGGCACACACATCCCTTCTGGCACTGCTGGCTAACACACCCTGCTCCAGGGGAAAGAACTGACAAACTGTGTCTGGCTTGTGCATTGCTAAATTAAAGTTGATATATGGAGATCTGTAAGAAGAGCTGTAATAGAAGAATGTTGTCAGGACTAAAGGGAAGATACGGGAATTTGTTAGCAAAACCCACTTTCCCTGTCCATCCCACCCTGCTATGTATCAGTCAGACTAGAGCTACAATCACCTCAGAGAAGGAACAACTGCCTACTGAGCCCACCCCTCTGCCTGTAAAGTCAGCTGTCTGGTTGCTTCAGGACAGGATGAAGGACTCTGAGGTTTCTCCTAACTGTGCTACCACAGGACAGCAGAAGAGGATTATTCCTCACAGCCTGTGGGGTGGCACTCCCCAGAACCTGCTTCCATCCTGGATCCCAGGCAGCCTGACAGCAGCACTGAGCACCAACACCCTCCAAAGCAGTGCCCAACAGTGCTGTGGCTCCTGCAAGGTGGCTGGGACCTTATGGTTTGTGGAGGACAGCAGCTACTGGCATTCCTGAGGAACCATCTGACAGGTTCTCACTGGGAATCTGGCTGCAAGCTCCTAAAACCAGACTCCACCCCCAACTAGAGAGGTCTGTGGGCCAGGCAGCAGCTTCCAGGACACTCCTGCAACCCTTTGTTTGCTCTTCCTAGAAGCACCACGTGGATCTGCACTAAGCCCTGTCTTGAAAGGCAGAGAGAAAGGAGAGCAGTGTTGCATAGAGATTTCACTTCCATGCATAGAGATTTCACTTCCATGCAGCCAGCAGCATCATGGGTTATTCGAAGCAATTTTTCCATCCAGGACATTTCAGGCCCAAGGCTAGCACTTCACAAAAGGACAAAGGAGAACAATACTTCACAGGTTCTATTTTCCAGCCTTTTCTTTCAAGAGTCCTCTAAGTTTCAGTACACAGTAGAGTCCAAACTTACTAGTGTTGCATACAAATCTTAACTATTAACTCAGTACTGTCCAGAGACTGATAGAGGAAAGAAGGAACAAGCCTGGCCTATTCCAAGACAAACTCTCAGTACAGGTTGCATTGCTGGTGTTCATAAAATCACAGAATCATTCAGGTTGAAAAAGACCTTTAAGATCATCAAGTACAACTGTTAACCTGTCACTACCAAGTCTGTCACTAAACTATGGCCCTAAGGACCACGTACAATATTTTAATTATGTCCAGGTATGGTGATTCAACCACTTTCCTGGGTAGCCTGTTCCAATGCTTGACAAACCTTCCTATGAAGAAATTTTCCCTAATATCCAATCTAAACCTCCCCTCATGCAACCTGAGGCCACTTCCTCTTAGACTATTGCTTGTTGCCAGGGAGAAGAGACAGACCTCCACCCACCTACAACCTTTCAGGCAGTGATAGAGAGAAGTAAAGTCTCCCCTCAGCCTCCCTTTCTCTGGTTAAACAACCCCAGTTCCATCAGCCACTCCTCATAAGACTTCTGCTCCAGACTCTTCCCCAGCTCCATTGCCCTTCTCTGGACATGCTCCAGCACCTCAATGTCCTTCTGGTAGCAAGTGGACGGAACTGAGGATTTGAGGTGTGCTGTCACCAGTGCCCAGTCACTCTGTGACTGTCACTGCCCTGGTCCTGCTGGCCACACTATTCCTGATCCAAGCCAGGATGCCACTGGCCTCCTTGGCCACCTGGGCACACCTGAGTTAATGTCCAGCCCCTGCCAACCAGCACCCCCAGGTCCTTTTCCTGTGGGCAACTTTCCAGCCACCCTGCCCCAATCCTGTAGCACTGCCTGGGATTGTTGTGACCCAAGTGCAGGAACCAGCACTTGGCTTTGCTGAACCTTGGTCCATCGATCCAGCCTGTCCAGATCCTTCTGCAGAGCCTTCGTACCAGCCAGCAGATCAAGGCTCCCACTCAACTCAGTGACACCTGCAACTGATGGAGGGTGCACTCAGTCTCCTTGTCCAGATGGTTGATAAAGATACTAAACAGGACTGGACCCGGTACTGAGCCTTGGAGAGCACCAGGGTAGGAAACTTTCCCTTCACATTTTTGACCCAGGTCCCAGGGAGGCAGCAGACTTTCCTAAGAAATGGGACTGGTCTTCATATTGGGCATTCCATTCCTTTCAGAAGGGAGTCTCCTGTTATGGAAGCAGTTTTGCCACAGGGCATAGGCTGACTTCATCTCAATGACACCTCCATGCTAGAGGAACCATCGTGCTCATTATTGTCCTGTTCCACTTCCAGAGCCTGACTCGTTTTATGCCAGGGCACCTGGGCAGGTGGGGCAGTCACAGAGGGGATGCACCTGCTGTGCCAGAGATGAATCTGTCACATTGCCCCCTGTCCTTTAAGCCACTGTGTTCAACCAGGTGGAGAGAGAATAGGGAATCCTCAGTCCTGTGCATCCTAGCAGCCTGTCGGGCCTGTCTCAGGGAAGGCAGGATGCAATTCCATTAGTCTATCTCTCTCTTGCTGGTTGAGCTGGCAGGGCTCAGCACCCCTCTGTGTGAACTGCTGCACCACAGCCAGTTTGCCCATCCTGTTGGAGGTGCTCCTGGTCACTGGTGGTCCCCAGGGGCTTTTTTAGAGATGTGTGGGGGGGTGCTTGGCCACTGTTGCTCCAGGCCCTGCCCAGCTCCCATCAGCTGCTGCTGCACAAGCCACAGACTCCTGGAGGATCTCTCGGCTTTCCAGGAGGTTTCCTCTGTTTGGTGAAAGCCCCCTGAGCACTGTACTGGAATGTTCCACTGTAGATCATGCCAGCACTGAAGTCACTTGCCAAAGCAAATTCCTGTCAACTTGGAAGATCCTCACATGATCTGCTAGCCAAATCCATGGTGGCTTTTCCTCTGCCTCTAGGATAGAACATAGTATGCTGTACAATCATGTTGCACAGTGTTTGCGTTCCCAGAAATGCTGCTTTCATGAAGGAAATAAAATAATTTATTCAAGCTATCCTGCAGTGTAAAAACCCCCATGAAGATGACTGGCCAGTAAGCTCTGTCAGGCAGTGTTGTAACCTCCTCTAAATACAGTTGTGAAGTCTGATCCCATGTAGTGCCCTGCCAGAGGAATAAAGTTGGCTAAGTTTTGCATTTTTGTGTTCACAGTTATTCTAAACAAGCAATGTGTTTCAAGGACAAGGAGAGCTCCTGAAGTTAGCACATATGATCCAATCTTTCCCAGACAACCCAGTAAAGTCTATCAGCCTGAATTCCTACTCATTGGGTAGACAGAGTGTCCCTTTAAATCTAACCTCTTCTTTGCTCTGTTCTCTATCTTTGTTAAAACTAAAACCAACCCAGCCTAGGGAATGTGCTGCAACTTATTACTGAGAGATCTGCCACTCCCCTTCAAACACCATAAAGCATTTATTACAAAGGAACTTTCTTTGACCCTAATTTCCTTCCTTCTGTCCTGCTTGTCTCTGCTCATAGCTTTGCTTTTCAAGCTAAGCAAACATAGTGCTACAGTGGCCATCTGCATAATCAGACCAGCTTGTGGTGCTGCCAGGTATTTAATGACAGAGCAGCTCCATCCCCAACCTCAGGAGGTTTCCTTGAAGATACATTCTCCCACTCTGCTGCTCCCTTCACCCATAGACTAATATACACATGATGTTTTTGAGGGCTGTCTCCCATCTATTACATCCTTCTCTTTGTGTCCCTCTCCCTTGATAAGCTCTTGCATGCATTACATGCTTTCGTGCAGGCATCAAGCAGTGTTCTGTTGTTTAGAGCCACTTGTCTCCTCCTCTGGAGCTTAGTGATGTAGGAGTGCTGGGTTTTCCCACCTAATCCTCCTGCTAAGGGTGAATCTGTCTCCAAAGGCTCTTTGCATCACTCCAAGATGCTCCATGCTGTAAGTGAGAGAAGGGGGATCAAAACACTGACTGGAGAAACACAGGGTTCTTTCTGGTGGTTATTTTTTAAAATCCTGAAGTCAGAGGGTCCCAGGGGTGTGGGACAACTGTCCCTGTTAGGGACACTGCATTTAACATCTTAGTCTCCATTAGTTAATATTTCACGTGATAATTCTGAAACAAACTCTTATTTAGCTTGCAAGATTAATTCAGTACCAGCCTCTGCTCTTGCCTATTGCTTTACCAGCCTTACTTGCCTCTCTTCTGTCAATGTTTGGCTCGTTCTTTTTCAAGCCCCTGAAGCAGCCTAGCTCTGCTACCTTGCTCAACTTCACACTCCATGCACTGTTACGATGTGGTGCTGTCTCTTGCCTTAATGTTATGTCACCAATTACAATTTAGGGAGGTATTTGGGGGGCTCTTGTATCCCTATGTTCCTATGGTTTATAGCCACAAATTAGAGAACCCCATAACTTTAAATCACATCATCACGCTCCAATGCCACCCACGGTAACAAAGTCCTTATTTCTCCTCCACTGTGTGGGTTTGGCAAACTTGCTCCTTGCATCACCACACAAAGCCATCTTTCTTCTCTTTAGCAGCTGCCTGCTTGTTACCTTTGGTTAAGGCAGAACCATTCCCACTCTGAACAAACATTCCAGGCTTTTACACTTCATACCAGCTCCCAGATGGCCTTTCTCTGACAGCTCCTCACTAGCTAAGGGAGAATGTCATGGAAGAACACAGGGAGGATATGAAATCCACAGCTGAAGAATGTCCCTCATCAACCTTACCAGTGCCATTGTGTGCCACAACCACTGGTTTATGCCTTACAACTCTTTTAAGGGCCTGGAAAGGCTCGTAAGGAACCATCTGCTCCTGCTTTCTGTGGCTGAGTTCATAGAAGCATTCTTGGCCACATTTTATTAATTTGAGAATAATGTATCACCCCCTTGGCATTTTTAACAGGCTTTTGTTTCCAGATATGACACTTAGAGGGAAACCTAATCTTCATGCAGGCACCTGCTGACACTCAGGAGGACTCGGGGGCAGGAGTTGTGTGCAGCTTCATCTCTTACTTCCACACACTCTCGCAGGCTGGACAGAAAGCACAGCCCAGCCAGCCAGGAGCAAGGCCAGTTAAACCCATTAGAGGGGTCTTTGCTGTGACTAAGCAGCACAATGAGATTAGGCAGCAAGAGCGGGGGGATGGGAAGGACCCTGCAGCCCTGTGTTACACAGACAAGATTTTAAGCACTACACATGGCAAGAGCAAAGTGTGGATGGGAGTCAGGGCATGCTTTGAGTCCAGGGCACAGGACAATTTTGTTATCTGCAAGGCTCCCGTTTAGTTTGCTGCAGCCCTGATCCCGGTGATACTCAGGCAGTGAAGGGCTCAGCCAGGAGAGCAGAGCGCAGTATCTGGGTCAGAACAGCTGAGGTGCCTACCCTGAGGCAAGGGGAGAGCACGGCTACCACGGAGATTTGTCTCCTCTTTGAAAGGGGCACAAAGGGATTCTGAACCTCCTGGATTTAAATCCTCGTAGAGGTCAGTGCCAGCTTCTTTTCAATATCTCCTAAGAAGGTCAACATGATAAAAGCTCACTCCCTCAGTACTCAAAGCGATTAGCAATCACTTGAGCAGCACCAATAGCTTCTCCTCCTCTCCCCGAGTTTTATTACCAAGCAAGTCTGTGAGTGGGTTCAAAGGAACAGATGTCTTCATTGTGCCTTCCCCCTCCTTTTGCTCACAGGAAGAGGTGGAGCAGAGAGAAATTAGTTTCCTCTAAATAATATTTTTGCTTACTCTATCCTCTCCACTATTCAATGGTCACAGAGCTAGGGAGGAGACTGCAAACTTCTGATATTGCAGCAACTTATTCAGAGTGTGACTAAAAACTTTCACACTTGGAACATATGAAACAGCCTCTTTATCCAAATAGCATCCACGCTTTAATTCAGAATCTTTGAGGTAAAAGTGATAAAAACTTGGTAAATATATTTTACTTCATCTTTGTATCCAGCTGGGTTTTGGGTTTGTGGTTACTGGGTGGTTTTTCACCCATCAAGGCACACCTCAGTCTGCAATATTCAGCATTTTACTGCTTAGCACCAAAGCATGCATGCAGTTCTGAGTGAAATTCCAGGGGCCACAAAGTATCATTAAAAAGAAGTTGGTAACAACACAAAAGCACTATTAACCCAGCCCCTACTGCAAGCTCGTCTGTCAGCATCACCAAAAAATGCAAGAGATGCAACTGAATTGCCATTGAAGCCCTGCAGCATGAGCCCAGTCTCTTTGCCACTTGGTGCTGTCTTTTGCTCAGACACAGGTAAAGGTAGGAAAGAGCTTTCCTGGAAAAAAAGTGAAAGAACCTTGGCAAGAATTTGCTGACAGAGCCTGCCCTTACTAACCTGAAAGGACATCAAGCCTCCTGCTTTGAAAGCTCCAGCCCCTGCACTTTGAGCTGCACGAAAATCTCCTGTGGCTGGATAGAGAACAGACATTTTAAGCACAAAAGAAGCCAGAGCACAGCTGGGATCCCAACTGCCTTATTTAACAATTCCATGGAAGGAGGCATGGCAAAGGCGTGGCAAACACTGCCCCCTCCCCAGGCGGCTCCAGAGCGTGGGGAGCACCACCCACTGTCCAAAGGATCACCATCTCCCATGGAAAACCAAGGTTACCTACAACAGTGTGCAGCAGCCCAAGCCTGCCACACTTGACCTCTTCCAAATTACCAGGAGCTGGAGCAGTGCCATTGGGTAGAGACTGCATTTTTGGCTGCTCTGCTCACAGCCACAGGAGATCTGGTTTATAGACCACAGTCCAGAACCAAACAGCAACAGGGAGGTATCCTAATTTCTCATGGAAGGTAGATGGGGTTGCTAAACCACAGAGTGAGCTCCCAGAGGACAGATACTGAGAGCAACTATTGTGCCAATAGTGAACTGCTTTCCCATGGGACCAGAATGACAACCCTGAGTTTCTCATCTCCACCCCCTCCTGACTCAGCAGCTGCAGAAAAAAACCCCACAGTTCGTCCTATAGTTCCCTTTATTAGGGCAGAATGTAGGATATATTTCAGCAGAAGACTGACAGAGCTAAAGTTTTTCTGGGAACGTGGAGAGGAGACAATTCCCACCATCCCCTGTAGACATTTCCTTCCTTTGATGCATCCATGAGTGAGACTACAAGTACCCCATGTGCTGGCTGGTGGAGGCTGCTGGTACCCTGCAAACAATTTGCATAAATGCCTTTTCTGACAGTCAGAGACACAAGATATAGACTCCACACTCCCCAGTGCCAAGACTTGCTACACTGTATTCCCCATAAATGCCCTGTGTGCAGTAAAAACCACCTCTTGTTCAGCAGTTGAGATTAAGACTTCCCTATTATGGGTTACAAAATAACCAGTTTCTCTTCCTTTGGGCTGTACTCCCAGGCACCACCACCAGAACACTTCACTTGGACTTCACCCATATATAAACGTTTAACCAGGTTTAGGGTTAAAGTGCTCCAATTTACATCATCAGCAGTAAGGTCCAAAGAGCTCTGTTGTTAAGATGTACTGACTGAATTTGATCAAGCACTTCTGCTCATTCTCTGCACGCCTCAGTCTACATATAAGCAAGTTTTAAACAAACAAATGTGTGTTTACTGTGCCAGACTTTCAGGCAACTGCCCAGTCCCATCTCTGGCATGATTCTATGTATGCATATAGCCTTAGAAAAGCTCATACCAGTGACTTTCTGGGAGACTGCCAAGTGTGACTGCAAAGGGAAAAATAGGTGAGCTAATCACATTCCTATTCAGGAAAACAGCATTTTCTCCATCTCAGCAGAAGGTGGAAGGAAGTATATTTGGCCAAGAGGACCCCAGTGATCTCTATGCTGATGGCATTTGACTATAAAGGAACACTTGCAGTGGGAGAGGCACACACGGGCTGTGTTTAAGCACTTCCACACAGTAACCAAGCCTGTTGCAAATGCATTTCTGTATTCCTTTCAGGCTCCCAGACTGGCAGCACCCAGTTCTGGACACACATTTCCCATGCCTCCCTGGCGCCATGGCACAAGACCTCTGTGTGCACCCCTCATCCCATCACTAAATTAGACCTTTGCTACATCAAAGGAACTGTACCTGACGTGGCTGCAGTTACAGACATTGATGGCAGAGCCAGCCCAGCATTTCTATCAGGTTATTCCTTCTCTCAACCCAACTGCCAGCTGAGAGTTCTGGAAAATGTTTTGGCACCAGTCTTAGCTGAATCATCTAGTAATATAACCCACATCTGTTCCACACACATGATCTGGAAAACATCTTTTCTTTAGCAATTTCACAGGAGGAGAAGGTAAATTTGATAGCAGCTTGGCTTATGGCCTTGAGCATGCTACACACCAGGGGAATCAGCTTTTCTAGTCCTGATTGCAAAAGGGAAATCAATCCAGTTTATTCTTCATAACTCACTAAACCACCTCAACTATTACTAGAGACAGTGAGCAAATCCCTGCCAAACCCCTCAAGAGAGGAATCTCCAGAAACAAATAAGACAAACCCTGAGAGACTGTCAGCAGGGATTTTTGCTGAGATGCAAAGAGAAACAATCAAAACACCATGCAACTACAAACAGTCCAGTCAATGGCTGATACAACCCAATGAAAGTTAACAAAGCAGGCACAAGACTACTAAAAATGCTTCTGCTACTTATTTCCTGCAAACATCTTCAAAGCAAAGGCTGCAGTTTTCAACTGATCTCTACACAGACTGGAGTACAATGGGGCTCTGTCCCCAACCAAGAAGTCCTGGAGGTACTGGCAATATAAACCAAAAACCTCTATTTCAGCATGAAAAGCTGGTTTAAGTATTACTGCCAGCCTCTAAGCTGCCCCTTGTGGGATGTCTCTGCTGGATGTGTATCAGGTGCAATAGCACTGCTGCTTCACTCCCTGCCAGGACATCATCAGACAGTGTGGGTGCCTTGCTGCCACAGCACCAGGAGCCACAAGGACCCTCTTCTGGGACAGAAATCTTGGGTAGCAAAGCCAGCTATCATGCTGCCTCTTTTCTGAAGCCTGACATTTGACAATCCAGCAAGTACAACCTCACCTGCAGTAATCATAACGTGTATGCATCCTCTGGTGTCCAGAAGAAAAAACTAAAGATATGGAGGAACCCAAGCTCCTTGCAGAGTGCCCAGCACCACCAGGCACAGTACACCATTCCAGACCAGTGACTGAACTCTCAGCTCTTTAAAAGGCAGATTAAAAGTACTTGCTGCATTGGGACAGAAAAAAAAAAATTAAAAAGAGAAGGATTTAATAGCTCTGCTTACTCACAGACCTCCTTGAAAAAAAGCTGCAAAGAGTTAAGATAGAAGTTAAGGTAAAGCTTAAGTTTTGCCCTCATCAACCTTGGCTGCATGTTTTCAGTGCCAATGAAGACACTGCAAGAGTTGGACGAAAAATAAAGTGAGAACAGACAGATAAGGGGATTTCACAGTGATCCAAGCCAAGCACTGCTGTCTTATACTGTCCTTGAAAAGGGAAGTGAGAGATGTCTTTGGAGAGAGCACTAGAAGTACAAAAGCATTATGTCTAGGAGAATTTTAGGTTGCAAAGGCCACAATATGACCTGAATAATAAAAAAGTTTCATCTCTCCCTTTCTCTTGGGCACTGAAAACAACTAAGCAAACTTGCAAAAAAGAGTCAAACCTTTCACGCACTTTCCTTCTCTCTCCTCAAACACCATTTCAGTATCTCCTAGATCTAGTCTTCCCTCATGGCAAGACAACATAAAGAAGGGTTTGGGTTTTTTACTTATATAGTGCTTAAGTATAGAGAAAAAAGAGTCAGTCTGGCCTGGAAACAAAATGTGGTGTAAACTGCTGTGAGTGATTAAAATTATTTCAATAATGGTCTTAAAAAATATTAACAGGACGTACAACAACTGGTTTCAAAGTTAAGCTGCAAATGAGAATCCATAGCAACATTTTCAAGCTCACTTCATGGTGATGAGGATTCACATTAGGAAGGCTGTGGTGACATGGTCAGGCCCTCCATTGTGTGCATCTGTCTTCTCAACTCTTCACTGTCATGTGTGGAGACTTCAGTTTGACTCACTACTTGGAAAAGTGCATTTCACAAACCTAAAAACCTGTCAAGAAATTCAGGAACCATTGTTCCATTTATTATGGATCTTCCCTAGGGAGAACGTTGTATAAATCAAGATGCTGAGGACAGGAAAAGCTGAATCAAACATTGAAGAAACACCTTATAATGAAATACATTATACTGCTTTAGGAGAGGAAGAAGTTCAAACCCAACCTTAAAGACTTCACAGTGGAAGGAACTGCATCAGAACACGTAAAAGGAGACAAACACCTTTCTGTTATAAATTGGAGCTAAACCTAAAGCACTGGAAAAACCAGAACTTCCTCCTTGTTTCCAAATAAATTTTCCTCTTTTGAAATTCTACTGTTGTTAGTTCAAGATTCTTTCTATAATGGGAGAAGCTAGAAACTAATGTCATTTTTTCTTAAAAGAGTAAAACTAAATCTCCTCAAAACCCATAAGCTGATCTATTCTCCAGAAATTAGGAATTCGTATGAAGTGTCCTCGACCTGACAAAATCACAGTTTAGGAGAAGGCTACACTGCAGCAGAGGAAAGGTGGACAAAAAAGAGTCTCTATACCTTGTGATTACAGTGCCATATATATGCCATGAATCACAGTCAACCAGTTGTTTTCATAATTAAACTTTCTTATTTGTGTCCATCTATTTGTGTCTAACAATTATCTATCCTTTCCCAATAGCCAAATACAGTAGTTATTTATGGCTAAAGAAATTTTGTTTCAAAATAACCAAATGCAAAATTTGCAACATTGTAGAAATGGAACAAGATACTAGTTTGCAAGTACACCTGCTGGCTGAGTGGATCAGCATTCTTGAATTACTATCATTTTACTACTGGAAAGAAAAGAGCTTTGCTTTTACAGAAAACAACCATCATGCAGTTTGGACTGAAAACAATCACACCTCTAGACGGACAGAGAAAAAGAAGGAGGGAGGATGGGAGAGAGGGTGAAGCTTGTGTGCAACCCAACCCTGCCTATGACATGGAAACAACCGGTGTGTCTGCCCTGCAGGCTGAGGCTGGGTCAGTAAATATTCACCTCCCCGGTGTGTGCGGGCAGGTGCCACCAGGGCAGGTGGAGCTGTCTCTGTGTGCTAGAACACGCTCTGTGCTGTGACAGCCTGGCTCTGTCAGCTGTAAACGCACCTCAGGTGTTGGGAGATCTTCACCTCCAAAGCAGACTCTCGTCGGGGTTAGCCCTGCACATGTACCTCATTTAGGAGTGCTTCTGGCAATGTACAGGTAAGGAAAATGTGTGCTGGGAAAAACAGGTCATAAAAAACCAAGACTATTTAAATATAAAATAAAATGCAGCAAAGTGCACTTTGTGGCCACAGTAAGTCCCTTAGGAATCCTGAGACACTTCCTGATAGATCACTGGTAAGCACAGACTATTTTTCCCCTCCCTCAGACAGCGAAGAGGATCCAGCCCTTCCCACCACTTAAAATTCAATATTGCAAGAGACTGCCGACTCCTCTGTACATCGGAAGCATTGGGGGAAGCGAACAAAGCTGCTTTACTTTCTCTAATCTTTCTCCCTTGTGTGCCTGCACCAGATGGTGCCGAGCTGCAGGTTGGAGAGAGATAATAAACCCAGAGGAAAAAAAAATGATAATATTAGGTTATAAAACAGCTGACCTTCAAATATGACGTCAGCTCCTGTTTAATTGATGGGACAGGTCCAGACAGACAGACGCATGCACCCTGGGATGCCCATATTCAGCACCTTCCTTTCTAATATGGGAAGAAGCCATACGGCAACACTTTTAAAATGGACTGCTCAACCTTTAGAAGTGTGAGAATGAGCAGAGAATAAGTCAGAGTCTCCTTTTAACTTCAGACAGGCAGAACCACTTATGGAAAGCATTCTTGCTGAAAGTGGTTTTGCTTAAACCCTGGTCCAGGATCACCTCTACTGATGACAGCCTGCCTTTACCACCATAAGGGAAGTGAAACAACCCCCAAGTTAGACAGCACAGATCTTCCAGAAGATGAAAATTATCTAATATAAGATTGTCTTAAGCTTCTGGCTACTCTGGTCCAGAAGATTGCTTCCAACTGCCATCACTGCAAGCACTGCTATGAACAGTGGATTTAAACAACATATTAGGGACAGGAGTTATCCTGCTTCAGTCAGCCACAAGCTCTGGAAAGCTCTACCACAGTATACTGTAAATTTTTGCAACCTTTTTTGATACGCTGATGTCAAACAATTCCCACCAACCTAGCCTTGGATGACAACTTTCTATGATGTCCAGCTTTGGGTTAAAGCAAAACACACAAAGCAGTACTCCTGCTGATGAAATGGAAAGTTAGGTTACTGTGAGGAAGATGGAGTAGTGTAAAATGCATAGGCCTGAGAGTGGGAGGCCCTGGGAGCTCTCTGCCTCCCCTGCAAACACTTGCAACACAGAAGCAGGCATCTCCCCCTCCTTGGCAAAGAAGGCATCTCCTGCCCACCTGCTACAGCTGGCTTTGCATGTTGATGAAAAGGGCTTTAAGACTATTAATTGATTTGAGAAACATTAGATTCTGTTTTAGTGCTTCTCCTGCTCTCTAGACAAAGGTGACAGACAACAGCCTCAGCTAGAACAGTGTGCATCTCATGAGGAGGAAGCATTTAGCCAGTCTCAAGAGAAATCTATACAGAGACTCGCACCAGCAAGGGACAAAGCCACACTGAGTGACAACACTGAACAGTTCAGTATTTATTAGACATGCACAAAAATAAAATAGCTTGTTGTAAGCAGCTCAGTGCTGAAACACTGAATTTCAGTTTTCTTGTTGCGTCAAAGATACTTTAATCAGGGAGGAAAAAAGCCAAGAGCAGAGACACTCAGTTCCTGTGTCCCAGCGGAGTGTCTGCACCCAGACACCAGCACAAACATCCCTCAGTCACAGCACAGCCGTACCAGGTCAGCCTGGCTCTGCTCTCTGGAGCCAGACAGATGCCTGGACATTGGCCAGCACACGGGTCCCTCATCAAACTAGTGCTTCATCATCCTGTGAACGGCCCTGTAACTCGCCTCTCAGAAACCAAAGGTTGCTGGCAGGGAAAATGCCTTCCTAGGAACTCAGAAATTCTGCAGAGATTGGAATTGGGGCAGCAGTGATTTAACACCTACCATTAAAATCAGTTTAAAGTTTTATGGTCAGAGATAATAAATCCTATCCAGACATTTGCAGCTTGCAAGCCAGGCCATAGGCAGGGCACAAATAGCTTTGCTGCGAGATGACCAGGAACAAATTTAAGTGCATTTTATATAGAACACAAGCCCTGGATTGCTTCAAACCATTGCTTTGTCCAGCACCTAGATGAGTAGATACAGGGTCATGAAAGGAGGTATTCAAGCAACCAGTGTTTGCCAGTTAAATTAGATGGGGCCGAGAAATGAGGAATACGGCAGAACAATGCTGAACTGTAGTGCAAAGCTGGAGCATTATCTTCCTTGGTGCACAAAAGAATAGCAACAAGCCTAAAAGTAACCTTACATTTTCCTCCAGAATCACCCTGGGTTTTCATTTTGGTCCAGGTTGCTTCTCATAGTGCATTTAGCATCTCAAATAGCTTGAATCACTGCCTAGCTATCAAGTGTGGCACTGAATGCCTGCATGTGTAGGAGTTCTGCATTAACACACTTTGGGTGAGACTCCAAGATGCACTGTTGGGATCTTTCAGAGATGCTGGTCACACGATTATTCCACCATGCTGAGGACACAAATTCCTTTGCCTTCCTTTGTCAGCTGTTTTTTGAAGCAAATAGAAGGACCTTCAATTATCTACCAGAAACAGAGACAGGGATTGACTAAGGAGTGTCCTTGTTACCATTTCTGCTACAAAACAAACCCAGAGGCTCCTGCTGCCTTGCTGTGAGACACACACACAGCAAAAGGCACACAGTTCACAGAGCTATGCACAAAGCCAAGCAGGTGATACATGACCAGTTTCCTAACTTCCTCGCATATGGGTCAAGAGCAGACCTCCCACATCCTCCAACAGGAACAATTTAAGCAGCTGGAGGCTAAAGATGGAGTTGCATCAGCGTGGAGGGGACATTAAAAGAGAGAGGTTTGCATCAGTGATACCAGCTCTACCCTCCCATGGCCTTTCTGCTCTTACCTCCTCAGATCAATTGCCCCTGTAATTTTGAGCAATACATCACTAACTACAGTCTCTTCAATATTCAAGTAACTTAAGCTGTAATGCCTTAAAAACAAAGGAATTGGGAGAGGGGATGGCGAAGGGAGAGGGGTGAAGCTGTGCTGTGTCAGGGAAAGGGAAGACGCCTTTCTGCAGCTCTTTGATGTTGATTCCTGCTGTTCTAAATGGAACCTTACCCAGGAAAATAAATCTTTAGTTAAAGAATACTGCAAGCCACAATGGGGTTTTATCCTGGCAATAACAACCCCACACAAGCTTCTAAAGCTCGTAGCTGAACAGAGGGTGAGCAGCAGCAACACTGTGCTGAAGTCCGCATTCCTAAAATTCCCCAGCGAATGCAGGCACGCTCAGAGAAGGCAGCTTAGGGGTTATTAGCTGAGAATTCAGGTTCAGATGTGCCACGGCACAGAGGTCAGGGCAGGGATACAACCCCCAGTCTCTCCTGCACACTCATTTGGAAACCTTCAAGCATCCCAGCGCAGCACTCTCTGTGCTCCCACTACCCACCATTGCACAGAGCATATTTTGTTCGTGTTCCTCCAGTCTGTGCTGTCTCCGGGGCTGGAGATCCACCCGGCAGCAGCCTCCTGGAGATCTCATGAAAACAGCAGCCAGCAGCTCCCACCCTACCCCTGATAACCACTGCATCTCTGTGAGGGAGGAGAGTATTAATGCAGCAGAAATCAACAAGCCTGCTTGTTTCTTATTCCAGAGCGAAGACAAAGGTGGGGTTTGTTCAGCTGAGCAGAACAGCCAAGCCTTGCAAGGAGGGCAGGAAAAAATGGGGGCGTTTTTGATTTTGGTTTGGACCAAGTACCATGAAACAGGGTGGGCATAGGAATATTTTAAGAATAAAAGTTTAAAATTTGAAATGCAGAAGAAAAAATTCTAAATGCTCTACACCTGTTCAGTAACACTGCTCCTCTGGAGACAAAGGGGACTGGGAGGAGGGGATAAAACAGGGAAAAAATCCAATGCTTCAAGCTTTTATTATCCTAACTTTAGAATAAAACAGAGTCACTAAACCTTTCTGAGTTTTAGAGCAGAAGGAAAATGGAAACAAACACTTGATTTTTTTAGTATATTTTAGAAAACAATATGGCACACTAATACTAAAAAAGTTGAAAGGTAGCAGGGACATAGAACAACGAAACATGAGAGTAAAAGGAGATCCCTAAATCCCACATATAGCAGCTGGAGGAAAGGAACTGTGAAGGTAGGGAATTAATTCCTATTATTTGGTAAAAGTTTTCTGATAAATCAGTTTGCTAATCAAATAACCCAATCCTTTAATTTTTTTTTTAAGTTATTCATTTGCAGTGTTTAATAGGAACATTTTGAGCCTTAGACTCTGAGCTGCATTTGGCAGCTACATTGCCAATAATTAACTGTGAAAATATCTTGCTCCTTCAGCTCACCAGCTCCCTTAAAATGGCTTGTGGCAGAAGCCAATGTGCTGTTTGACCAGGAAATCAGTTGTCTTGGAGACATCTTCACATGCAACAGCAGCTCAGTCAGTCACTTTGAGTGACACCACCCAGCAATCTGCCCATTACCTTCAAACACAAAATGAGGATATCAAAGCCACTGAAAGGGAAATCATCACCTGCAAGAAACATGCTGTTCTTCTCTCATGCACTGTTAGCTGAAGGAAGAGCTGTAGCAAGATGAGAGTTCTGATCTCAAAATGCACTGCTACCTCCCTGCATAATTAGGTCACTAAAAGGCTAATGGTGTTCCTGTTCATACAATCATTTATAGGAAAATTACACTCTATGCTGGTCTTGCAGAATCACTTTCAGGTCAAACCTGCAGGCACCACTTCTAAACCAGAAAGTTACTGAAAGGTTAGACAAAGAGGTAATCCAGAAATGTGATCACTAGCTATAACTAAACCTCTTGGATTAGAAAAAGAGTTACAGCTGTAAAGCCATTCTAAAGTACCAGGCATCAATTTACAAAGACTACAAAACACTTATTTCCAAGGTAAATCACTAATCCCACGTTATATGGCCTGATTAAATAGGATGCTTCTTTTCTAGTCACCCTAATGGAATGCTAAAATGGTGCTATTTATGGAAAGAAAATATGGAACCAATCCGGCCCAGCTTGAAGATGCAGACAGGGATGCATCAAACTCCCTCTCACCAGCTCTATACACATACACAAAATGCCAAGGCAGAAAACAAGTCAAATGCCAGACAGATTAGATTCATGCCAGTGCATGTCTGGGACCCCAAACATGTTTGGGATTCAGGATTATTAATAATAGAGCATAATGTCTTTAATTGCCTTCAAAAGACCTCTTACAAGGCAATAGGCTTCTGTTGAGCTTTCTCCTGCCCCAAAAGACAGGTTGGTGGCCTAGCAGGTGCCAGATCTGGTACACCAAAACCACCAAGCACCCTCAATTCTCCTCAGCACATGGTGTGATGATCCAACGTAGTCAAAACTCACAAAGGCTTATTCCCCTTCTGAGCATCAAGGTCCATTGGAGATGGTGTTCCCTGAAGGCCTCATGCAAGCACAGAAAGATGCATTTAATGTAGTCACATCTTTGCCCACTCAATGGCTTCTGAAACCACAAATCTATTAACCCTGGGTCTGCATATTTGCAGCACAAAACATAAAGACGAGTCTCCTGCATATTTTTTTTTCATAGGATCACATATGACTTGGGAGTAGTCCAATTCCTGTGCAAACAGTGGTACATGCAAATGCTTGAAACCTTCAGGAAGAAAGACACAGGCCCTGTATAGAACATTACTGCCAACAGCTCCAGTTAAGGGTAAAAAGAAAAGCCTCGTCCCAGCTGTAATAAAAAGGTTCCCCTGGGCAGCAAGAAGAGTAGTTTTGTTCACAGAATCTGTGCATCTCAGCTGAATTAGTTAATGTGTGTTGAACACACTGAAAATTGTGAAGTGGTATATAAATGCCAAGGATTGTTATTTGTTATTGTCTTGGTGCACAACAGCGGAAACCAGTGCCATTTACAGACACGAATTAAGAACAACAGGAGGTCTATCAACAAGCTGTGGGTCTGGGGATTTTCTTCATTTGTCTCCTTCGCTCCTGTCTACCTCAGACAGAAATCTCTTCCATAGGACTCCTACAGTCCTGGCCTTGGCCCAGTGAAGCCTGTCACATTGGAACAGCTTTGTGGGGAGGGGCTGAGACCTCCTCATAGAATAAAATAAAGGCATATACACATTTTAAAGGTAAAGAAAGAGTTACTTAAAAGAAGTTGAGAACTCAGTGACATACATGGAACAACAGAGTGATTCACATATATACTAGCAATGTCTTACAAGACTGGTCTCAGCATAAGAGCAGTTTTTAAACACTGATTTCTTTACCTGAATTGTTAAACAGCTTAAATAAAAAGACGATTCCAGATCTCCCATATGTGACTTGGGTGAAGGAGTGAGAGGGTTTGTCTAGTTTTTAAAGTAATTTATAAGCACCCTAGTTCAGAGCCAGAATTTAGGTTTAAGAGTATCAAAATAATTTTTTTTAACTTTGATTTTTCAGACTTACTTGTAACTTAACTCTGCAGCTCTGATAATGTGAAAATAGTTTTTCTAGGTGCTTATATAGCACGTATGAATCTCTCCCCAAGACAATTAAAATAACTGCACAGAAACAGTGTTTCTTTGATGTTACAAGCCTGTGTCAAAGAGGCTTACAGTTATTTTCACTGTAACATTGTTGCCTCAACTGTAAATTTTGCACATCCAAAAAAACTCACAGGATATTGAGAAAAAATAGGGGTTCAGGGTCAAACTTTTACAGACAACTTATTACATAATGCAAGCCTCTGAGAGATGCTCAATCAAATTGTAATGGTTCCTTTTTTTCAATAATGCACTTAGATGTGCATTAGAGCCTGCACATTGAAAAAAAAAACACGGGCATTTAATTCAGGTTGTAGAGACAGGCTGCGCTGGCAGAGAGACTTGCATTCCTCTTATTTTCTAAAGTTACTGATTGCTTAGCACATGGTTGCCCTACTGTCTACAAAATACAGATATTTCAGCAACTCAAGCTTTAAGGGCCTTGTATCAAGGGGCCAATACCAATACCTGATCTGCCATTCAGCACACTGTATGCAACTGTAAAAGATGAATATCAGAGGCCCTTAAGTGTTGTTACAGTGACATTCCCTTCTCTATTTGCAGAGCTGCACTTTTTTTTTTTGTTAATCCCATTAAACCAGAAGTTTATTTTAAACAGCAATTCACAGTCCATGCCGGAACAGAAGCAAGCTTTGCTGGTTGTATCTCAAGGACTAACTACTGCAGAGCAGTTTCTCAGCTATCCCTGCATACAGATTTGCATCCACACCCAGGCTTCAGAATCACAGAGAATGAACAGGAGTGGGTTCCAGAGAATCACAGCATCTGCTGAGTTGGAAGGGACCCACAAGGATCATCAAGTCCAGCTCCTGGTCCTGCACAGCCCCATCCCCAAGAGTCACACCATGTGCCTGAGAGCATGGTCCAAACACTTCTTGAGCTCTGCCAGGCTTGGTGCTGTGACCACTTCCCTGGGGAGCTGTTCCAGTGCCCAGCCACCCTCTGGGGGAAGAACCTTTTCCTAATATCCAACCTAAACCTCTCCTGACACAGCTTCAGGCCATTCCCTGGGCTCCTGTCACTGCTCAGCACAGAGCAGAGCTCAGTGCCTGCCCCTCCTCTTCCCCTCAGGAGGAAGCTGTGACTGCAGTGAGTCTCCCCTCGGTCTCCTCCAGGCTGAACAGACCCAGTGCCCTCAGCTGTTCCTCACACGGCTTCTCCTCAAGGTCCTTCACCACTCACTGCCCTCCTTTGGACACTCTCTAACAGTTTCATGTCTTTCTTACATCATGAGCCCAAAACTGCCCCCAGCACTCGAGGTGAGGCTGCCCCAGAGCAGAGCAGAGCAGAGGAAGACAATCCCCTCCCTTGCCCGGCTGGCAATGCTGTGCCTGATGGACAGGTAATTAGGTGGTTACCTTGTCATAAAAGGAAATCAGATTCAACAAGCCCGACTTTCCTCTCATGAAGCTGTGCTGGCTGTGACCAATGATTGTGTTGTCTTTCAAGTGTTTTTCAACACCTCCCAGAATAATCTTCTCCATAACTTTACCAAGCACTAAAGTGAGACTGACAGGCCTGTAGTTTCTGGGGTCCTCTTTCTTGCCCTTCTTGAAAATCAGGAATGTTTGCCAGCTTCCAGAGAGCTGGGACTTGTCTGGATTCCCAAGACCTCTCAAAAGTCCTTAAGAGAAGTTTTGTGATACCATCAGCAGGTCTTTGGAAATTCTTGAATTAATCCCATCAGGCCCCATAGATTTTTAAGGATCCAGCTGCAGCAGCAGATCCCACACAATTTCATGGTTGACTGGGAGTAGATCATTCTCTCAGTCATGGTCCTCCAGCTCAGGGCACTGAGACCCCCTTGGTCCATCATTCCCCCTTCCAAACTAGTTTAAAGCTCTATCAAGGAGCACCTCTGGATGAATATAACCATGCCTTGCTCTGAAGGAAGAGGTGCATTTAGAAGGAGATGAGGGCATTTCCCCACTGCTCACAGGACAACCCTTACTTTATGTGAAGCAGTCAGCTCCTCTGTTTGCTCTCAACTCCAGATTCCTCGGTGCACCAGACAATCCTGTACAATCACATTCAAGAGAGGCAATGTACAAAAAAAGTTTACATGAATTGGTCACAAAGTACCTACAAGAGCTTGCAAGAGCATGCAAAATGCCCTCTAGAACAGATTCCTGTTGCACTGAGCTAGGGACAGAGATTAGAGTTATCAGCTTTGACACTCAGCAGGAATGTGTCACAAAGGATTAAATCATTATTTCATGAAGTGTCAGCAAACGCAGCATTCCTGCTGTTCTACCACTAACTTATATATTAATTAGTGAGGTACAAAACAAACACGAAATATCTCCAAGCACGTGCCTGTGGATTGGACACAGCCAGAGCTATTAGCACAGGGTGCATTTCCGAGAGGAGTCACCCAAAGCATCACAAAGAAATAGCTCTTCAGACTATTAAAATGCAAAGAGTAGAAGTGCTGAAGGGAAACGCACAGAAGCTAATTGCAATCCTTGTCTTTGCATTTTTGATAGATGTTTAATACCCCTCCTTCACAACCTCAGCACCTGATTTTCTAAACCAGGTCAAATATGCACCACTGAATAAAAACATCCATCCTTGAGAGAGAGTTGTGGAGCAGTGCCAAAAGATCCCACAACAGGAACAGGAGAGTTAACACATTTTAGAACAAAAAAAAAGCACACTGCCTAACAGATTATGCAGTAAAGCAAGAACTGACTTTGTTATTTCCAGATGAAACTGGAAGTTTTTCTAACTGCTCAGCAGTTCTGGACCAAATCATTTGTGAACTCTCACTCCATCAGTGGGTAGAAGAAATTCTGTATGGTCTGACTGCAAGCCACAGTAGAGAAGATCGAGGCAGACCAATGACATCCCACATATAAACCTTTACTTTCCTCCTAAATTATGACCTTAGAAGTGTGTCATTGAAAAAAAAAAATTTCACTGCTAATGGCTATCCAAGCAGGATTTCTAGTTTTGGCCATGTCTTGTATTTTTCTCTTGCCTTCTGTCCCTAACTGCTGCCTTCTACCGGGAGACATTGCCTGACACTGCCAAATGGCATCAGTATGCACACTATGGACAAGATGCATTCTTTGAACTAATTTATCCCAATTTTGCTTTAGGATCCCTTCAGTACAAAATAAGATTACTTGCTAGAACTGGGTCAGGTTGTAATCTCTCTCACAGAGGTTGAATTGTACTTGATCTCAAAGCCACTAGATCAGCACCCAGTGACAGGGCAACTATTTGCCTTCATTATTTAAATACTTTTCGTGGCAAGACTCTCAAAACCAGACTTTCTTTACATGAGAGGGTTGCATAATTAAACCATCCCGTCATGAAGAACTGCAGCACCTCAATGTTCCACTCTTCCAGTACCACCCCACCTTTCACAGACTGCTGAAGCACAGGAGACAAGGAAGGCTTCTCATAGTACCAAGGCCCTACTACATATTCAGAAACTTGCACAGCTCTGTATAAATTTGGGGGCAGTTCAGAACAGAGGTCTAGGGTGTCCTCACTCTGACTCAGTGTTTCACCCACAGAATGATTTTCTCAGATTGAAATAGATGCCACCCACCTCCTGTTCTACCAGCTGAAGCCACCCAATGCTGTGAAATGTCTGCCCACAGCCCTAAACATGAGTGGGTGGCAGTAGCTACTACCACTGCTGTGTCAAAGACATGGATATTATGAACCTCAGAGCAACCAATCACCCCCACTCAATGGCATGCAAATTGTACTTTTGATACCAGGATGCTTACAACAAAATGCATTAACAATCTTCTAATTAAATGCTTTAAATTAGGTTAAAATCAGACTGACAGTTGAAACACAATGCATTAATAGGATTGTTGTAACTTTCTTAGCATCAAGTGTTTATTAAAAGCTCAAAAGTCAAATATGCTGGGGAGCAGGGAATCTTATCTTCTTCAAACTGAATGATTCCTACACAACCACATAGTCACTGAAATACTGCTTTGAAAGAACTGCAGAAAGTTTATCTAATGCAGAAATACATGATTCAGAGACCTGTCAGTTTAGCTGAAGTACTAAGGCACAGATTAATCCACTCAGTCCAGGACAATTGCTATTTACAGTAAAAGGGAATGCAACAGAATGGTAGAAATGAAAGCATACAGCAGAGTTCTGTTAATGAAACACAGCAAAATCCATTGCTGCATCTGTCAATTGGAACATCAGCTGCTGCTGAAAGATTTATTTTTAATGTCTGATAAGCTGCCTTCCGGTTCAATTAGCAAAAAAAAAAAAAAAAGCCAATCCCCATATTTTTGTTAGTCAGAGAGTAAGAGAGGTCCGTGCTAACAGAAGTCATAAACCTTCACTGGATATAAAATCCATAGTTAAGATGGGGAAATATGGTTGTAAGCTCCAAAAAAGTTACAGAGCAGCTCCTGAACTCACATCACACTAGGAGTCATCAGGACAAGACTTGGACCAATAATTTGAGACACACAGCTAGAGGTCATTTCCCAGCTCGCTCACCCTTGCTCCCACGCAGGCTCACTGCTCTTCTCCCAATTAAGGACATTCTGTGAATTCAACCTCCAAAGCTGCTTTCTGCTTAGCTCCTATGATAGGTCCTCTGCTTTTCCAAGGGAAAAAAAGAGGGCAGATACTCCCTTTTGCTTCCCCAGAACTCCACCTACTCTACTGCTTGTTTCATACTCCAAATATAGGTGAATTAAAGACAGTCTAAATGTAATACAGTATGTTGAACACAGGAAGGGACTGTCACTCTCAAGGAATTTTCTCCTAATTCAGAGGACAGCAGGCCAAGTGGGCAGAATGAATGGTTTTCTTTTAGGACATGGAACTTAGCCCTTCTCAGCTGTTGCTAAGGGCAAACCCATCTCAGGAGATATGTCACCCTATATAACACATTCAACTCTTAAGCCTCTCTTTTCACAGCAAATGAGCTACAGCTCTTGCTTCTCAAGTGAGCTTCATACACCAGCATCACCCAGACAAAGGTGATGGACTCAATGGCAGGTCATTTTTCTTAGACTCAGAGAGACCTGACAGGTCTATTCCAGAGACTCTACCTGCAGCTGCCACCACAGGGTTTCACACAGATATGCTTGGAGGTGCAATTTGCCATCTTAATCACTGTTCACAGTGTCATGCTGAAGCAGCCCTTGCAACTCAAGACCACTTGACTGGAGGTGAAAGCCAATCTTGGCCTTAACTACATCTCTTCCTGGCACTTTCTCACCTAACCCATCCTGCAGGGTCTGACCCGGGCAGAAAAAGATTCCAGAGGTATGCCTGGGAAAACCATCTTTGCAGCAAAAGGACTGGGACATGCACCTAAAGGTGCACCTAAGTGCAAAAGTACATGTCAAGGCCCAAGAAAAGATGCAAAAGTTTCAGCTGTACAGGAGATAAAGCAGGAACCTGGCATTTGTCAAATAAAAATTAAGACAGACAATCCCAACTGTCCAAAAAAATTGATCAGCTTGGAGATTCCCTTTGAGAAGTCCAGGCAGGACTTCTACCTTCTGAGTTTCCTCTAGACTGGACATTGGCTGTGGGTTGCTCTGGGTCTCTGAGTACGCATCCAACCTGCAGATTACCAAAGCTATAATAAAACATGTCCTCCAGCCTTCCTGAGCAATGTTGGAGTCATCTTTAATTTAGCTTCACCTATAAAAGTAGCTAGCTGCTTAAAAGAAAGTTGAACAACTGGTTTCTGACTTAAATTGCCCCGAATATTTTAGCATTCATGCAAAGTCATGTGGAAAAAAAAGGAGAAGTCAAAACCTCAACAACTCCTGTATCCTGGTTACCATCCTCCACTATAATTATAAAATTGCCCTTAAAACATAATTGCATAATTGGGCTTGGCAAGTATTCACCCAAATCTTTTACAAATATTTCCACAGACTGAGGGAACAGGCGGTGGGCAGTCTGACAAGCCTGCCATGAGAATTTGTGCCCTTAGGACATGTTCCTAGCTATTACACTAAATACTTTGCATCACAGACTAATGTTTCAAAACAGTAGTTGGGCAAGTGAAATACCAGCACCTTAAAACAAATTGAGACAAAGATTTTCAATCTGTTTTCACTGATGACACTTATATGGACCAGCAATCCCTTTGAACAAAGGGGCAGAGGAGGCTACCAAACGTTTTTAACTAATTCCCAGTGAGATAAAATTGGTTGATTTCTGACATGTAGAACCAACTAGAAGCTACCAATGCTTTGTAGGCTTACTTTACCAGTTTAGTACACTGTCCCCTAATTAAAAAAACACAAAACCACCAAGGAACCCCCACAGCCTCAAATGCAAATACAGAACCATGTGGTCTACGGGGAGAGGAGACACAAGTGAAGCCAGAAATTAAATCTGCGATACAGTAAGGTTGTTTTTAACAGCTGTGCATTATGCATTCAGCAGCACAGGGAATGCCAGCAGGGAGCCTTTATTAACATAGGCCTCAGAGTACAGTGTGCTCCTATCATGATTGGCCTCTCCTGAGAGAAGGCGCACACACACAAAAGACTTAACCCTAGAGAGATCACTCCAATCCTGTTGCTATTTCATCAGCTTGCCTCTACAACAGGAACCAGAGCATTTCCATGATGCATTCTAGACAAACAGGTAACATTTCAAACAATGCCTGAAATCTAATCTACAGTAGATTTTATCAGCAAGTTATGGCAGGTAGGGAAGGGGAGAAAAAAATGCCACACAAATCCACACCACTGCCAACGCTGTTCTGCTGCACAGACCTCAGGTACAGGGGTGCCTGGAAAATTATTTCCTTGTAGAAGCTGCTGGTAAATGCAAGCTACTGCCAGGAGACCTGGGTTGTCAGCACAGCAATCTGCACCTCCACAGCACATATTTTAGGGGCCCACCAGTCCAAGAAACAGCTGGAAGCCTTGCTACAGATGCAGGGGCTCAGCAGGTAGCTCACTCCATTTGGGAAGCTGGTATTGGCAGCAGAAATCATTTGCTGATGCCAGCCCTGCTTCCACTCTGAGACTTGCCTCTATCACAAACACTTGCTAGCACACCCAGCGCAGCACCAGGCAGACACCAGAGAATTAGGAAATGATCTCAGAATAGGCTCACCACCTCTCCTTTATCAGGTGCTCAGACAAGCTCTCTAGAGGTCTTGTCAACAGCTCTAAGTTGCAGCTGGTTGCAGATGCTCAAAGTTTGGCATGCCCTGGTGGGCACTTCCCACAAAAGTAACCACTGAAGTGACAAAAGATACACTAAAGACCTTAAAAACCCAAAAGGCCACTTTAGCACCAATTTAAACTAGTCCTTTCCCTGATTTGATTTCTCAGGAAGGAGAATGGCATGAAATGTCCTAAGCACTCGTCCTCTGGCTCTGCTGAGAAGTCTCAATAGAAAGAAAAGACCAACCAAAAGAGCTTGAAAACTGTTCTAGATGACTGAACCCTGACGTGTACCTGGAGTGCAGAATACAGCTCTATATAGTCTGTACTTATTCATATCTCTTTTTTGCTTTCTGTTGTTAATAAATAAATTTTTAGAGTCAGTATTCCAAATAACATGAGCTGGTTTGAGACAGCAATAGCACTAGAAATTTCAAGGGGTTATTTTATATGCAATATTCTAGTTCCCAAGAGCATAATACAGGGTTTTTTTAAGCCTACCACACCTGTGCATTAAAGCACTTTTTACTTAGGTGCTGAGCAGAAAGAGACAGGTAGTGTTTATAAAGAATTTCCTGAAAGTACTTGTACTACAAGAACAACACTCTCTAGGTCAGGTACCCTTAAAAGGTTCTCAATATGACTGAAATGCACCTCTCATCACAATGGCAGCAAGTGCTTTAAAAATCAAAATATCATTGACTGTAATATCATCATTTGATAAAAATACTCCTTTATCACTTTTTAAGCACAAAACCCCCCAAAACTGAGTCATCAGGGGAATAAGTAATTAGCTCCTTTCACAACTAGAAGGTAGACACTTGGTCTCAGCTTTTCTTAGCAAGCCCTCTGCCCAGCACACAGGACTGTCTTGTCTCCACTCTTTTTCTTGGTTACTACAGCCTTCCCCTCCTCTGAAGCTCAGTTATACCTGAGTCAAAGAGACAAATATTTATCAGGCATAGCTCAGTGTGAGTACAGGAAGTTACCCAGCAAAGGCACCAAAATACACCTGTTGGTTTGGTGTAGGGTGTTGGCATGACCATATGGTCTTGGGGACTGTGAAAGGGACTGTGAATGTCCAGGAACTACCCACATCCAGAAAATACTCACTTCCCCCACCAGAGAGGTAAGTCATCTGCAGTCCTGTTCTAATGCTTGGGGCACAAGATTTTGGACAAATGCACGACAAGTAGTACCTCTCCCTAATTTTCTCACAGTCCAACTCTTTAGATCTCCCAGAGTTCAGTTGCTTATAGCCAGGGCAAGACAACACAGATGGAAAAGAGTTAATACAAATTAAAAGCAAAGTCTGACCTAGAGGGCAAGCCATGCAGAGTACAAACATCTGAGAATCTGCACAAGGTCTCCTTACCTATCATTCATCCACCAATTACACACCAATGTAATTAAATCAGGAAAGCTATGTTTAATTTTCCTATCATCACCCGATGAGATAAGAGCAGTACGTATGGGAGGGATCAGGCACAGGGGAAAGAGCTATTTATTAATAAGTTAAATCCTTTTAGATTTAAGAGCCTCTTTTGCTAAGAAGGATCTGATCCACGAACACAACTTCTGGGTCTAATGCAGACAAATCAGACATCCCATCTCCATTTCTGTCCTGGGTTCGGTCCTCAAGTCTCTTTTATTCAGAAACAAGACTTAATGAAAATTATCAGGTACAACTGAGACAGAAATTTAGCTTTTGTTGAAACCAAAGGTTTAGCTATACATTTAAAACCAAAGAATGCTCATCTCCCAGTCATTATATTAACAAAGACAACCACATTAATTTACATTATTTCTAAACAGCCTAAGGCTCCCTGTTTCATGAGCAGCAAGGCATTAGAGTGCATTTGCAGAAATACAAGGCATGCTCCAGTTCATTCTTCTGTTTTTCTTCTATTGCCTTCTCCCGCATGAGGCAGGAAGAAATTCAGTGGTCCCTGTACTCTGCAAAGACTATTAATGCTTAAACAGGATCATACAAAGCTTTCTCTACTTGCTAGCCACACTGCAGCTATAGCTGTTTTCTCTCCACTGTTCTTTGCTCCATCCTATCCAGCCATGCTTCCTCAGCCAGTTATTTAAAGCCCTGACTGAAAAATGTATCAGATCATAATAGTGTGTGACTTCACTGGATCAGGTTTTCAAGAACAAAAATCCTACAGGCTTTGATGCAACCATGGCTTCACCACCAACTTTTTTTTGTTGTTTAACTCAGAAGGGAAAAATATTTATAACTACAACTATAAATATACATGGTACTGACTTTTCAACTTGTTGTCCTTGCTCTCAGGCTAAATTTAGTCTGCTATATCCTGTCCAGCCCTTGGTGAAAAACCAACACACACATAAAATTGTGCAAATCCCATACAGCAGGCAATTATACTTATCCAGGTACCTTACAAGATAACCAGTGGGACAGGTAGATTCCCATTACAGAGTGTAGGTATGTTCATGGCCATAGAGGAAGTGGTGTATTACAGTGACCATCCTTCCATACAGAAAATAATAGTTATTGCAATAGGAGAGCTCTGTGTTTCTGGATGAGAAAAGTGATGTAGGTTATTCAGAGCGTACATGCAGACCATACACTTGGTTAAAGTATGCTTTAAGGGTGTATGTGCACCTCTGAGCTACAAAGAACCATTCATTTGCCACAGCAGCTGTTTACGCAAAAATGTTTGAGAGAATGTTTAAGACAATGATTCAAACTTGGATGACTGATTTCAAGGTCTAATCTGCATGTTAAAGAGCATCCTTTTGTACCCTGGAGGCTCTTATTCGTCTGAGTGATTTCTTAGTTACTTCAAGGTAAATATTTATCAGAAACTGACTACCTGGAGAATCAGAGCTGTTAGTCATTCTACTGTTACTCTTAAGAAGCCTTAGTCATGCCAGAGCCCAGGTGATTTCCGCAAGGGCCAACACATACTTCACTCTGATTTAAGGATCCCTGCCCGCGATTCAAAGTTTCACGCAGATGAGGACTCCCCCGCCACAATCTGACTTGCTCCACTCGCTGCGAGTTTTGCAACCTAAGCAAGAACGGCAGTTCGGGAAATGCTCCTGTACAAGCATCCGCCGGTCTAATACCCAAAACAAGCGGTCCAGAAAAAAAAAAAAAAAAAAAAATCTGTGTTTCCTACGCTTCGATAGCTGGGGGGAAAAAACAATAAAGGGTCGGGCTCGCCTTGCCTGTAGCCCTGCTGGCTCGGCGTCTTTCTCGGGCACCGGTCAGCTCTGCGACCCAGCCTTTCCTCTGTGCTTATAAATACATCGCCGCCAAAGGCTAGTTGGATAGGACAGGAAAAAATAGTTTCCTGGGGGTGAGAGCCGCCATGCGAGCGGGGACCCCCCAGCCCGGCGCGCCCGCGGCGCGGGGAAAGGGTCCGCTGGTGGCCCCGCCGGGAGCCCTGCCCGGGGGTCCCCGGCCGGCATCGCC
>VZRO01000866.1:1709970-1765052 GCA_013397915.1 Daphoenositta chrysoptera
CGCTGGCTCGGGATAAAATCCCTTTTTTTTTTTTTTCCCCCCTTTTAAAATTTAAATTTAATTTTAAACTTCAGCAAAAGCCTTGTCCTGCAAGTGGATTAAAAGCTGGCTGGGAACTCTGCTCCTGCCACATATTCCCAAGACATTCTGTGTTTATTCTTTTTTTTTAGCTTCTTACGGTGTCTGGAAGATTGCTTTATATGTACATATATGCATATATATAAGAAGTGACTTTATCGTATGTCTTAGGAGAAATGACCAAGATAAAGTACAGTTACTGCTGCGCTTGAGACCAACCCTGCCTCGAAGCTCCTGGGAGCTCCATAGACAAAGGGTAGGAGGGAAATGGGATCTCGGAAGACTTGCCTGAGGTCAAATAGCCTGTGGCAAGGAGCCCAGACCTCTGATCTTCATCCATTTCTCCCATCGACAAGACTACACCCTCTTCTTCTGTATGTATTTTTAATGCCTTCTAACTTTTCAACCTGCAGTGGTTTTCTCCCTTTAGCCTGATCTTTAGTGCCTTGACCCATCATTGAATATATACAGCACGATCCATCACATACCTTAGTGCATCCACTGGAAGAACTGTCTGTCTTCCTGCCGAGGGAGCATACAAATATATTGTGTTTGCCTTCTATAGGGCATTTAGATGCTAGGGCATTTAGATACTATGGCACTGATGCAAACTGCTTGGATATGTATTATCCTCTCAAGATTCTTGGCAGGAAACAAAGCTTTCAGCTCAGTTTCAGACTACTGTAAAATGTGTCTACCAAAATCGGGCGTGAGCATTCAGAGAAATAATTGGAAGATGAAACTAAGTTCAGTGTGAAGAAGTTACAGGCTTGTGTGAAGAGGTTACTGTCTGGTTTGCCTGATACATTGTAAATACAGATTTTAAACAGTCTTTAAACCTGAGCTTAGGGATGGTTCTTCGTTCCTCTGAACCATTATATTGATCAGAAATGGAAGTTCAGCACAAGGGTAGATTTGGACCCTGTAACAGAAACCACAAACCATTCAAAGCAGAATGCCTGATGCCTCTGGCTTTGTCCTGTAGCCACTTGTACAGTTTTGAGGGCACTGATATGCTCATTATCTGGGAAATGATGTCCCAGAGGTAAAGGCAGGAGTGTGTGTGTGTGTGGCGTGCTCTGTGCTGGGTACACGGGCCGTGTTGTGTTCAGACACTGCTCACAGCCGACTGACACACATCGACTTCATTCACCATCGGAGTGATCAGCTGCCTTGTCACATGAACCTCTGGCTAGCACCTTGTCTGACTTTGACCAAGCACCTCTCCTTTTCCTTCCTCCCCAGCAAAACCTAAAGAAAAACAAAAACCCAATTAACTGATAGCACTAGCACAACGCAGGATGTGACTTGCAGAAGGGCAAATAGCAGCGTGCAGTGGTGGTGGCCTGCCCTGGGGGATTATTCTGCTAGCCCGGCTCGGCCCATGCCCTCTAATGCTAGGCTGCTGTGATCACTGCCCGGCTGAGCACTCGGGACCTCCTGCCTCCTGCCCCTGCCAGGGTTTGAGAGCCCTGGTGCTGTTTCCCTGCAGTGTGTCTGGCCGGGGTGACAATCTCATACAGGCGGACAGCTCCCTCTTGTGATAATGCTGCTCCCACAGAAGTCACCGCAGCTCCTGAACCCCAACCCACTTCAAGACCTTCTGTGCTGCCCTGTCCATCTCTGAACACCTCTAAGTTCCTGCCATAACCATTTTTAGCTGGGTGGGTATCCTTGTTTCCCTTCCACGTGGTGCAAACCGCCAGCAGCTCTGCCGTATGCATCACTGGCACCACTTAGGCAAAGCAGACGGATCTTTTTATACGAGTTACAGTTTTCATCCCCAATCCACTTGCCTCATCTTTTTCAAGCTGATGATCTCCACAAGCTTCATGGACTGGGTAGCTTTCTTTCCTAACCATATCTTGTTTGCTGCATCATATTTCAATACTGGAACTGCCAGTCATTTCTTTATGAGCATTTTGTCTCAGATTCTGTCTTTCAGTGGACCTCCAAACGGTCCCATCAACTCTCCACCCACATCAACCACAGACTTACATTATCATTTCCCTCCCTCTTCATTTAACAGGCTTAAATCCCATTCAGTGACAACTTCATAGCTAGCTTTCATTGCCTGAATTCACTAAGCATCTATTGAAAACATGAAGTGCTTCAGAAACAGCTAATGCCAGAAGCAATGGCGATTTCAGTTTGTCTTTTTTAACAGCAGCTCTGCTTGAAGTTATAGTCACCTTCCTATTTAGAGAAAATTTCCATTAGATCAGGGTGGTAACTGCTCCATGCTTCTTGCTCATCTGAATTCTTTTATTCCTGGTACCATGCATTATTCAGAAATTGCTCAGATCCAAAATGTGCTTCATTCAGTGTCTGAGCTCAAACCAAGACTGTTCACCAAGAGCAGCATCAAGCAAGCAGTTTTAATTTTCTTCAAGAGTGTCTGACATGTACTGCATCTCTCTATCTCACCTCAGAGCTAAGAGAAATTTTGCTTCATGCAAAGAAGTTGTACTTCTAAAAGATCTTTTTTACCACCTTCTCTAGAAACCTTTGAATGGGCTTGGGTTTCCTCAGTAGCAAGTAGGATCTACCTTACTGTCATGTGCTTGTTAATACCCTTGAAACTGCATCAGGTTGCAATTTTACCTCATCACATCAGTGTAATTTAAGATCTCTGAATAAATACACAGTTAATTCAAGTCTTACGTAAATCAAGCACTGGGGATTACTTGAGCAAATAAATGAGAATGAGATTGCAAATAGTGTTGGCCCAGAGTTTTCTACCAAATCTTTTTTCTTTCTGAAATTGAACTCTTTGTGGAAAAAAATGCAGCATCTTCAAAGCTCCTCTTGTGAGCATTATTTGGGATCTAGAAGGAACCTATGGCCTCTGCTGGCCCCTCCTCTTGCCAATGAGGACATTCACCTTATTCTGGATAGGGATTGAAAAGCTGGTTTACTAAACTGTTTCTCTCCTGCACTAGAACCTGTGCTGTCCTTCTCACATTCACCCTTCCTTTCTCCGCTGTGTTCTCTCTTTCCTTCAAACAGCCTTCCTCTTTTCCTCCTTCAAAACAGACTTCCTCTTCCTTTTCTCTTGCAGAACAGATACCCTCTTTTCTTTTCAGTGCCATTTCCAGCATTCAGAAACGGAACAGGCCACAGAGAAATGACGTGAAAGAGAAGAAATAACTGTTCTCACTTCTGCAGCATGACCTGGGACCTCAAAAAGCTTTTCACACTTGAATAGGCTTCACAAAAAACTACTGGATAGTAAGTGAGTATTAATACCATCATTCTAAGACTGGCAAAACAGTAGTGCAGTAGCTATGAAGAGTAATTGGCTCAGGATACCAAGAGAGAAAGACCAGGCAACTCATGGCCTGATGCTCAATGCATTTCATTTAGATGCTGTAAACTGGTAGAGGGAATTAATTGGAACAAGATCCAGAAATAAGATGGAGCCTGAGATACATCATCTTAGAATATTTCACTGCAGTTGGTAATTAGAGCATGATGCAAAATGAGCTAAATTCATCCCTCATTTCATGGAAATTGTACCCAGTTTTTAAATTTTAAAAGTAGACTCCAGAAAGATCTCCCTTTTCTGTACTTAGCACTGCAGCAGCTGTATCTCAAAGCTTCATGTGGCATGGGACTTCACCAGGAACAAATTCGCTGACTGGAAGTGCTCTATTTTCTCCATCTGGTGGCTGCAATTTCTGCTTCGTATTATTGCAGTACCTTCTAAGCTGTTCAAGGGTCCTTTGTGCCTTGTGTTGCAGAAACCTGGTCCTGGCCTATAGAACAGGCTGTCTGTGCAGATAAGAAGAATGACAGAGCAGGGAAATGAGCTGCTCACATAGGGGGAGTCGCTCAGTGGCAGATCAAGGATCCTGCTGTGCCATCCTCCTCCCTCTCCTTCACTGGCTTTGCACTCAGCTTTGTTCTTCGCATTGATAGCTGAATCCTGGCCAAGATTTCTCCCTTTTCTTCTGCCTGTATACTTTCTTTGTGGGACCTCAATTCCCAGATCTGCACCAATCCCATTAGGAAGGAGCCCATCGAGAAGCACCAATCCAGTTTCACATTAATCAGGACCTCACTTTCATTTGGCTGGTGATGTCCTAGTGTACTTCAGCTGCTTCGCTGCTCTTCAGATCCTTCCCTCCACAAGCAGTCCCTAATCTGGTTCTGGAGCAAGGCATTTTTGGGACTCCTGGGCAGAATTGGAATGTCACAGCATGCCATGATGCCACCAAAGCACTCCTTGTGCTTCTTTGTGTCAGGTCTTCCCCTCCTTCGGATGCCAGAAACTTTGCCTGTATTTAACAGACCTCAAAAATATCTTCAAAACAGCACTTGCAGGTAGCAGTCTTCAGGCTCCACAAGGCTGGGATCTACAAAAGCTGGGTTTAGTGCAGGCTCAGAGCACACAGAGTCTTTCAGATGAAGTCTGGACTCAAGACGTTCCCCTGGCTCTGCCAGTCAAGTTACATGCTTCAAAGGGGCAAGGCTTGGAGGAACTGCAGTCATAGAGCCCTGTCACAGCACTCCCAGACTCTGGAGATCTGGAACTGGCAAGGAATTTGGCTCCTGCTCTGTATTCAGGGTTCCCTCTTGATTTTCCCCACTTGTAGGGTAAAACCAGCTCAATTCTGGCCCATGGACTCCATTAATTTCACCACCTGTAGCTGTCTCCCCATGATGTCCCCCAGATGTCTCCTAGAGAGCATGACAAGTTCTGCTCCCTCCTTATTCCCCCTCCAGGCACCATACCATCGTGTCTGTAGCTAAAAATCTGTGTGATTTACAGGCACAATCTCAATATGCAAAGGATTATGTCAGACCAATAGCATCCAGCACACACCACAATCTTCAGACAGTTTTAAAAAGGTGTGTGTTGCTTCCTTGACAGACTTCAACTTTTTCTCCAGATTAAAAAAAAAAAAGCCTTCCCCTGTGAAGAGTTGTGATCTGCATCTTGTCAGTAGAACACAGCTTTGAGCCATCCACGTGGCAGCGGAGCTGTGCTCATTAAAATTTTTTGAAACAATAACATTGCATCTGTCATAGCCAGCCTCAAAGTACCCGTACTCAGGATGCTCACAACATTTTCTAAAATAAGAGCAGATGCTTTTAAGTAAGGTTCTTAGAAGCAGACTCCTGATTCTCAACCAGCTTCAGACAACAACTATTGAAAGTCCCCAGGTGGATCATTTACTATTCTTGCCTCAGTGTCTTTTTTTTTTTTTTGTCTTTTTTTTTGGTGAAAATATACTGGTGATTTGTTTATCTCATTATTCTAAAGTGTCATTAGATTGTGGCCAGACACCTCTGAAGTTGATCTGATAAACTTCACAGTCTGTAAGTGGGCTGGCTTAGAGCCTCTGTAAGCAATGTTTGGATAGATTTCTGCTGCTCATTTCCTGGATTTATGTTAATTTTCTGTCATTGGTTTTATTTTTAAATTGGGATTTTCTCCAGCAGTAAAATTTGGATTCATATCTGAGCAGTGTTGAGCATTTCAGTGCTGCACTGGAGCTAATGCTTTGGTACAGGGATATGGCCAGAACATTAAAACCCTCATCCACGTGCAAATTTCTCCTACATGGAGAGGACCCAGATTTGGTGTTTGTGTTTGGTTCCATATGTAATAAATAAATTTTGGCGGGGCATTTTGGGGAACACAAACAGCGTGACATGCTCCCTTACACATCTATATGCATTATGTATAGCTTGTCTACTCATTGCTGTTGTTCATTTGTGGCTAATTGCTTGTATTACAATAATATCAAAAGCCACAAATTATAATCAGGGCCCTATTGTACTGGAAACCAGATATAAACACAATGAAGAAGTGGTCATTAGCACTTCTGTTTGATTTCCTTGTATGCTCAGAGACCTCGTTCAGTGACTCTCTTTCCACCCAGGAGCTTAGAAACGTTACCAGTGTGTCTGTGCCTGCAGTGATGTTCAGCCTTAGAAGACCCAATTACACCATTTCTCCTGAGCCACCCCTCTGCTCACAAGGTGACTACCAGCAGCAGTTTAACTCTCACATCATATTCTGCAGCTCTTGAGCAGATTTCAACACAGCACTTTACATGCAAGCTCAGTAAAATAGCAACTGTGATTTAGGCATACCTGCTACCTCTTTAGAGCCTCGTGATGTACCAGTCTCAGCATAATTTCTTACTTAAAATCCCACACTGACTCAGTTATCCAGGCCATTGTGTAGTGGCCACAGCTGTAAAATGGCTGTAGCTGTAAAAGGTGGATATTTTTCTGAGTTTGAAAACAAGAAACACTCCAACACCCAGACTCTTTCCTATGGAGAACACCCTTCTTACTAATTGTCATAAAGGTGTGGGAAAATGGAGGTTTGCAGGAAATGCTACAATTCGCTGTGGCAGCATCCACACAAAGAGGAAACAGTCCCTTGGTCACATGTTGAAAGCCAATAGTCCCTTTCTTCTGCCTTTCCCCACATTCTGCTTCCTGTTAGAATATCCCAACCTGCAAATGATTGCCAAACCATGCTGACTTATATATCAATTTCCTTTTCATTAGCATGAAGATCCAAGGGATTTCTTTGTGCCTTTCTATAAAAATACATTAACATAAAATGAAATCCAGGAGGCCTGAGTTCTGCACTGTATTTAACTGCCCTACTTCACTAAAAACCTCTCTGCATCTGGCCACTGCGGACAGATTTTTAAGAGCTCATTTTTTGTATTGCTGAGAAGCAGCTTGCAGCACAGCTTTGGCTGGTGCATGGGTTCATATCTGAGAAAGGGAAAATCTGAGATGGATAAACAAAAAGCAGGAGCAATCTATAATAACAAAAAAAACTCCTGTAATTCTTGTGACAGCCTGAAAATGTGTCAGATAAAACATTTTAGAGATCTATAATAATGAGTAGGAGTTTGTGTCCTGAACACAGGACTTGTCTGTCTGCCAAGACAGACAATTGCAAATGAAAAGTAATGAAAAAATGGGAGGGGAGGGAAGGAAGGAAAGTTACGGAAAATCAAGGCAATTTTGCTTTTCATGAAAGATATTAGTGAGCCAGGACTTGGTCAGAACTTCAACACACATGAATGGTTTTTCTAGCTTTAGTTCAACTTATAAATCTAATAAATAAAATAATTTGTTTTCTACTTCCAGCACTAAGCATGCTTTTTTTCTGCTTTCTGGAATGATCTGTTTTTACTCCTAAGTGTTTTGTGTTAGCAGCTGGCATGTGAATATCTGCAATATAAATGGGTCCCTGGGAAATGAAAAGTACCTTTTAGTCTGAGATTATCAAACACCTTTTGTCAAGTGGACTTTCAATGCATGGGTATGCAATGTTGGGATACCTGGCACAGGTATGCAATGTTGGGATACCTTTGTAATATTGTCCTAATATAATTTTTCTCAAAAAAACCCTCAGTATCCTTCAGTGCTAGAATCCCTCTGTGGCTCCTGTGTGAAAGCTTGGCATGTTGTCACCTGGAAAGTCACATAAAGTCACTGTGTTTCCTCTCCTATCCTCACTCTTTTGCAGAAACGAACAAATTCTGAAGTTGCTGCTGACATCTGTCTTCCATTTTCCCTGCTGGGCACTTTCAAGAGGCAGTTGAGGATAGACTCCTAGACTTTCTATGACTTCTGCAAACACTTGCATCTGGCAGCCTTAGCTGTACCGCTTAAACCCAGGGCAACTCCTGCAGCACACGCTGGAGTCAGGCACTGTTCAGCGTGTCCTCCATAAAATGGTGGTAAAATAACAAATCTGTTGAAAAGCACACAACTACACTCGGCAAGGTCTTTTCCTTAAAGGCTGTTTAAGAACAGAGCAAAAGCAGTTAGCATAAACAAAAAAAGGAACAGAAATACCCATCAGAAATGGAAAACTCCCAAAGGAGATATTGTGTAGCCCTTAGTCATCACTGCTGACCTGAGAGGTTGGAAAAGGAGCTTGGTATCACTCCTAAATACACAAAGCACCTGGCAGTCCCCCACCACACTGTGACTGCAAGCATTCCCTGGAGGCTTAAGCATGCTAACAGTGAGACCAGATCTGTGTAGCAAACCACTGCACAGCTAAGACCCAGTTTTCCCTAGGTGACAGTATTGATGTCTGTGAGGTGGAAGGGAGGGTGCAGAGCAGGGAGTCCTTTTCTGTCAGTGCAACAAGTACTAGGGGAGGAAGAAACAGGCTACGTACAGCACAGTCTGCTCAGGAGGGAGCTGTGGTTGCAGCTGAAAGACCTGGCTGCTGCTCAGATGAAGGAAGTAAACAAGGAATTGATCAGTTACTGCTATATTACACATGCAGTCATGGATTCTTGCACGCAAACTTCCAGGGTATGATCAAATTCCACTATCAACTTACTGTGTTAGTTTATGGAACTGTAATCCAAAGTAAAGCTCTTCACAGCTCCCTAAAGCTTCAGAGTTTATGTGGGAACAAGGGTCTGGTGGCAGTAACTCCATGCAGGATGAAAACCTTTTGCTTTTTCTGCTTTACTTGGATATGTGATGCATTTTCACAGGGTCATGAGGATGGTCTCTTCATGCTGTCCTTTTTCCCAGAAGCCAGATCACTGGTCTCTGCTGTCTGTTTTTGCTTTTCTTACTTTAAGGAGTGTGCTTTATAAACAAAGGTGTACAGCATAATGGAACCCCCTGGAAATATTTGCAAATAAAAGGCTTTTAGAAACCTTTTATAGGGAAGCCCTATAGACATTAATAGATAGTGAACACTTTTCTAGAGGCATTGTTATTCCACTAGCCTATACAATTCAATAGCGAATTATATTCCTGCTATCAAATCCCAAAGGATGGTTCAGAAAACCATTAGAAAGGATCTAATTCTCTGTAATTTTCTGCAGTAATTAAGATAAAAGCCTTTCAGGGTCTCCTCTATTACAGTGCATGGGATTTTTCCACAGGAAAACAAATGATCAGTTTAAATTCCCCCAGGTTACTTAAGCAAAGTAAAGCCAGTAAATACTGAAGGTTTATTAAGATAAAATTTCCTTTCATTTCCGTGGGAAATTCACTTAATTTCAGGAGACAATGAGGACCAAGTATTAGGCTCCCTGTATTTTATAACAGGACATCAAACTCCACCTTCTGCTAGAGCCAAAGAGTTCCAGTGATTTTGCCACATCTTCCCTTCGGGCTGGCAGGGAATGTGTGCTCTGTGGAGGCTTTGCACACAGCAGCAGGTGCCGTCCCATTAACACCAGGAGGCTCCGTGTAGCAGTGAACTCGGGGCTCATGGCACATCTGGGGAGCTGCAGAGTGCTAATTGAAACACCACTGGTGTTTTCCCCATCATGTGCTTGGAAAGCCATCTGAGGACAGAGATGGTGTTTCTAGAATGTAGCACTGAGTTCTTGTGGAACCCATGTATTTTTTTCAGCCCTTGTCTCCACATATGCTGCCACAGGAGAGGCACTAATGACCTCTGCAGGGAGCCTTAGGAAGAGGTCACACATATGAGAGAAGAACGAGACTTAAAAGCCATGGTGACATATCAAAGAACTTAAAGGCAAATATCACTCCTGTGCCATGCTTTGTTGGAGCTTCCTTTGTGAGGCTGTGACCTATACTTTGGACTACACAAAGCTGAGGTCAGACCTCTGTGAAATCCTGACCTTGATGACAACAATAAGAGCCTTTTCACTGATTTTTCTGGGTTTCTGGTGTGAGAGATTTGTCCATAGCCATATCATAAGTCTGCTCCAAGTAGTGCCCTCTCTGCCCATCCTAATGGCTTTTCCTCCAGCCTCCTCCACTCCACCCTTCTCCTCCACCACTCTTTGAGGCTGACAGTGAACTGCCCACAGTAAAATGACAACAGTAATAGCTTCTACTGTGTGACATTTCTCATTCCCAGATCCCTTCACAGCCATGTGCTTTAATATCACTGGCCTTTTACATGCAGCTTTTAACTAGTTCTTCCTTGGAGAAACCAGCACCAAAGCTGGTTACAGAATACAGCAATTTGGATTTAGTTCTCTTCACTAAGTCTTGTACCTGTATCTTTCCCTATCTCATCACCTGCCTCCCAGACACAGTGTGAAAGGAAGCTATTCCTGTTTCCAGGAGCGATGGCAGGCCCCAACTGATAATACAAAAAGGTCATTAGGGGCTAGAAGGGCTGTGAGAAAGCATCCCTTATCTTAGCAAAGAATGAAAGCCCACAGAAAATGGCTTATCAAAGATGTTCATCACCTCTGCTTCCCAGGGGGCATTTGGAGGTGTTGGATACACTCATCAGTTACTAGACTTCCTGCTGGAATTTCTGCGTCAATTAGCCACATGAAAATTGTCATCCTGCTCTCTCCACTTCAAACAGATCTTTCCTTTCAGTATGTGGTGTCCTCTTCATCTTTATTCCAGAGTTATTTATTTCATCTGGTAGCACTTTGCAAAATTTCCTGGCCTTGATACTTATTTTGCCACCATGTACCGAAGTGTGACTTTGATTACTTCACTGTCCCAACCACTCTAAATCCCAGCCACTTATCAGTAAACTTAACATAAGTCACAATGAGTTCAGAAACAAATGACTTACAAAGATAAATCTTCACTCCAGCACATCACTGCCAGTACTGTACAAGCAAGTAAACCATAAATCTTCAGAGCACTGCTACAGAATGCCACTCTACTACTCCAGAGACCAAAGGAAAGAGACCACTCTCTGAATTAGCTGAATCTGCTTTTGATAAATTTAATGGCTTTTGCTTGATATTTTATAAAATTACTTAATTCATGAATGGTGCTTCTTCTTCATTTGACACTGTGAGAGTAGGGAAAAGGGATGGAAGGGGTTTTCATTTCCTCCAGACTAAGTGGTTATCTGACCTTAAGCAAGCGCCTACACTGTGGGTGCCAGATCCCTCACTTACCAAGCAGGAACATTTGTGATGAAGCTGAGTTGAGAGTCACTGACCTTCATTCATAAAGTTCCTTAACAGTCTGCCTACCTTTTGAGTTCTTGTGGAAGTCCTTTGGAGAATCTTGATGTGGCTTTTGTGGCTTCCACAGTGGACTTAAGTGTGCTCTGAACCTCCCTGCTGAACTGGAGGATTCAGACCACCAGAAAGTTCACTTGTTGCCAAAACCCACCACTAGTAATTTCTTCTCTACATTAATTTTTATTAGGAGTTTGCATAAGGCTACAAAGCTCTCATTTCACAATGAATATTTTCCCATGCTCAGAGTGACAGAAGTCAGACTGCACCAGTGTCTTTTTTCCAGAGTTTCCAGGGGACTTGTTTTATCTAGCTGTACAAACACCCATTCAGCTGTAGCCAAACCATCATAAATAATTTCCTGCTATTTTTACAGACAGGTATTTTGTTCCTGTGTGACAGTGAGTCTCCAGATTTTCAAAAACCTTCTGCCCATAAGTGATGTTTGCCATAGTGTACAGTGGAAGCATACTAGAGCTCCCATAGTACTTTTTGGTGATATTTTTGCTGCACACAAGTCTTTTAGCAGCCCCTTTACATGGACGAATTTTATACAAACAAAATAGTTTCAAGATTCTGAGCTGAAAAGCACTGTGTAAGTGCCTGGGGTTATTTTCAATTAACAATATCTAATTCCAAGCACACCATGAATCACATTTTTCTTCTCTCTTTAGAGCCAACATGTTAATCCTTTGAAACAAAAATGGCTGCATTTTAATGAGAGTTTAAAAGGGTGAAAGTTCTGCTCTAGTACACTAAGCATAATAGAATATTTTTGTGATATATATCTTCCATCCACTCACTTTAATTTTCAGAATAATATCTGGAGAGCAGCCTGTTTTATCTCTGGGCTCTCCTCATTCACTCCACTTAGCTTTCAGTGTGTGTATCACAGTTAATTTGAAGTTGATATTTGCTTTCCTTATGGGCACTAGGCTACAATAACACCAGAAAGATTAGAGTGTTGTCCTCTCCAGGTTGACTTGTACAACATATCTCAGAGAAGTATTAATTTTAATTGTGTTTTTACACTCTATTTCCTGGCACTAGGACATAAGAATTCCTTGTTGGATTAAGTCCAGAGCTGAAGACGAGGGATATTAGCATGGGAAAGCCTTCCAGAGTCTGGCACAGACCCTATGTGGGTCTGCAGTGGGTTGGCTCATGTCCTTCAGTGATCTCTCAAGTCATATTATGTAGTTTGGAGAGGAAAGGATGACCTTGTCCACCTCTGAAGCACTGTAAAGCAGCAGGCAAAGCTACCAGTGAGGGTAGGAGAGAAGTTGCAAGTTAAGAAGGAAATTTCCTATCCCGTTCATGCAAGGCCAATACCTTGTCCACAACTCCTTTCTAGTGAGATTTTGTGGCTTTCATAACCTGGTTCTCTGTTGCTTTAGCCCATATTCAAGCCAGGAGTGTGGGGAAAAATGAGGTGTCTAAAAATACCTCTATGTGCCATTTTTCCCCTTTGTGTTCTGCTCTAGAGCTGAGAAGTCCACGTAGGTGTTTATGTTGCAGCTGGGGAGGGGTGGAAGTGCCTATGCAGATGGTATTCCCAAAGACTTATTTCAGAGCTCTGAACTGAAGTAGGTGAAGCAGGTGGATGACACCAGATTTTGGCTGTGAGCCCAGTGTGATTGCAATTCACTGCAGAGGTTTGTGTTTTCCACTGATGTATAGGCAGCTACAATCTGACTTCAAACAGCATCTTGAGCTGGGCAAAACTGGCTTCTTCATTTTATGGGAAAAGGGAGATTTAAGGAAGCCTGTATAACATTACTTCAAGGCTTGAAGAAAAAGCCTACCTTTAGACAGAAAATCAAAGTGAATGAATAGGGCATCTCTCGAGTTCCTTTGATTACTCTGATCAGGGCATGTAAACAACATGCTGCTAGAGGAGAAGAAAATAAAGACTTTAAGTAGGAAGAAGAAATGCTCTAACAGCTGCTCAGGAATGAGTAAAATAGACACATAAAACCAGACAAATGTTACGGGTAAAACCACAACAAATCATCCTTTCAGCCAACCCAGCCCAGGTACTGAGTTGTCACCCACTGCACAGTTTGTAAGGGACAAGCAGGGGTGGGCAGATCCATAATGCAGAGGTGTTATGGAACTGGATAGACAGCTGGCTGACCATGGTTTGGCTGCAATGCACAATGGCTGGTGTCTCTACCTATTCATGCTCTCTGCAGGTGATTTAGCTCCTGACTCCTCAAGCTATCCTGTTTTACCTTTCTCAGTTCTGTTCAGTTACTGTCAATGATCTGTGGCTTTTTAGTTTGCTTTCTTTTAAGTATATTTACTCAACTTCCAGCAGGAAAGGTGTAATAGAAGCTGTGCCTGCAGCATCCTAGGAACCTGACACTGCAGACTGTCCATTAAAGTCAAAAGGTTGGTCAGCCAGCTCCTTTCTATCTCTGTAACACCAGCACACTTTACTGTCAAATTTGAGTAGCTGTCACCAGTTCTCCCCATATAGGCCCTACAATGAAAATGTCATGGGTAAGTTAAATTTTATTTTCTTGCTGGCAGGTTTCTCTAACTACATCAGTTTGCCTTTTCTAACCAGCCTACAACGTGTTGGGGCATTCCTTGCAGTGTGTCTTCCTCAAGCAGATCTGTGTGAGCCTGCAAGAGGCAAAAAGGTTTAAAGTTGTTTATCTGTCAGCTTGAGGGTCTTCCATCTCAGAAGGGAACACAGTCAGCAACTATGCACTCTCCAGTGAAAGCAGAGGGTGAAAAGAGGCCTCCAAACTTAAAATACAATTTTGTGTGTGCAAATCCTTGCAGATGCAAGAATTTTTACCTGCCTAGTTACAGAAATTAAGGATCGGATGAACTGTAACTATAATGAGGAAGCAGACAATGGAAACACAAGAGCACCTGCCAATCTTATTCATACCCAGGAGCCATCAAATATTCTGTAGTTATATGTGATGCATGAGCATGAGGTAAGTGGACACATCCTCCATTAACTGTCTGCTGAAATTTTTAGTTGATTTGGGATTATAGATGAATTTACAGCCTCTTGCATTATAAATGAAAGCATAAAATCACATCCCTTCTTCCACTAGGTTTACAGATGGGCACAGTTCTCTCCTGGACTGATTCATGGCAGTATCTCCCTGCTTCACTGCCGGGTCAGTACCTCCTGCAATTTCCTTTCTCTGCCACATCCACTTACCCTGGCTGCAATCTCTCCAGATGTGACTGATGTCACTTGTGTCCAAATCAACTCAGGACAGGAGAGAAGCAGTAGACAGAAAAGGACAATGCCACCAGTGTTAGTATGCTTATTTGTAATGGTCGCTGGATTCTCATGGCTCATTTAGACAAAAGCAAAAGAAAATTAATTTGTTAATGGAAATTAACTCTGTAGGCGTAACAGAGAGCTTGCAGAGCTGATCCTGTTATCACTGAGGGATTTCAGATGCAATTTTCACTGATTTTAGCGAGGAAGATCAGTTCTTACTTTCAGCATGCTGTTTAAAATATACATGAGAATTCTCCTTTCCATTGTGGCAGAACAAAAGCCATTCTCACAGCTCTAGCTAGAGAGGCTTTGGGGCAAAATGCATGTCAGTGTGTTACCTCAACTGACTGGTTTCTTTGCTGCACAGATGAGCAAACTAGGAGCCATCAACTTCAGCACATCACAGGAATCAGAGCACCTGTCCCCTTGCACTCTGTGCTCTGCATGAGATGAAAGAAAAAGCAAGTAGCTCAGTGGTTGTGAAGCAGAGCAGCTAAGTGAGCACTGAAACAGCCTTGCAACACCCTGGCCCGGCCTGGCCTGGCCTGGCCAGGCATATCCCTCTTGACCCAGATTTACACCTCTGCCAATTCAGGTAATGAGCATCAGTTCAGTGCTTCTACTCTCTCCTAACCAACATCTTCTCTAACAGCAGAGACAGCTCGCTTTTAATGAGCAGGCAGGAGGTTTTATTACCTTGATGGAGTGAAAGAGAAACTGGAAGGAAGACAAGACTCCAGAGCATCACTTCCAGACCGTGTGTCAGCATACCAAGTATTTACCAGCCATACTGGCTCCCACCCTGCACCAGTACTGCTGCTCCTTCCCATTCACTTACTGCAATGAACTCCCTTGGTTGCACAAGGGTCTGAGACTTTGCTTAATGGGCCAGTAGTGAATTTATAGTTGCATTCTTTAGCCATTTTCTTCTTCTAAAAGCCAGAGCAGCTTCCTATTCTTGTTCTTAACATGGGTCTCAGAAGCAGTTGCACTAATATAATTGAGAGGGTAGGTGGGGTGAGATGTAGGCTATGAGTATTCCCTAGATCGCTGACTTTGCCACACCTTCAGAACATTTAAAACCCTGCCTCATAATGAGATCTCAAAAGGTGAAATTCACCTGAACACAGAAGCCGAGCACAAGAGCAACATGCAGTTTTAAAAGTCTGATTTGTTCTTAAACATTGCTCATGTCAGAAATGTTTAATGCTAGTTCACAAGAGCTGGTTATGAATTCAAACTTTACTGTGTCAGATGCTGTGCCAAAAAGTAGGAAAAAAAAAAAGTAGGATCTCTCCTTCAGAGAGCTCTCACACAGGCATGAGTCTGTGAAGAAACACAGAAATGAGACCATATATTGGCCAGCATGACAGATGGAGAGTTCTGCACCCATATTCACCCAGCATCACAGTCCTGGTGTTGCAAGAAAGACGACTTTCAAAAAAGTGAAAATCACAAGTTTATTTTATTTTTGTCCTTCCATGTGGAAGGCCTATAGAAATATCAGTTTTGTATCATCTCTCCAGGCTCACTAGCATGGTTTTAGTGACCTTCAATATTTCCAAACATTTGGTTATGAAACTCAGGGCATCAGGGACATGCTAGAAATTGTCCTGCAGCCTCATCATATTTAAGTTTGATTACCTTTGACCAAGCTGGGTGACTTTGCAGACATTTTTCTCATCTCTTCTCAATGACAAGTACTGAAAAGTACAGAAACAGAGCCAGGCTTTGTCCACAGACAGTGAAAACACACACGTACACACAGAGTGAAAGCCCTAGGAAATTTTCCAGAGTCACAAAAGGTCGATATTCACCTTGCCATATTTCTGTCATGAAATGCTTCATTTATATTGTAGAGCAGAAATAAGTGTTGAGATTATGGGCACTAATGATGTATTTATTCACAGGTCTATAACCCATAAATAAATTACATTTCCTTATACTGCAGACAACAAGCCTCATAGCCAAACTTATGTTCCTGCTGCAAACAAATTCGGACTGACAGTTTCCTGCTCCAAACAAAATGCGTATTTTGACATCTTGGAAACATGGCTGCAGTGTCACTAATGTCAATTAGCTAAAGCTCTCAGAGTGCTCTGGTGCTTCAGCCAGATGCCAAAAGGAGGGTTTAGAAGACTAACTCTAAGCAGAGACACTTGGAAAAGTTTCCTGTCAAAGTTAAGACACATGCTATTTAGGAAGAGCCACCAGTACATTTTGGATCTGATCCAACACCCACTGAAGACCTCAAGGTAAATTTATTTATTAACTGCACTCTGCCGTGGATGGATTCTCATGATAAAGAGACCAGGAAGAAGTAATAGAGTGTTATGATTGATAATGCATAACAGAAGGGGCTACATAGGAGTCCTGGAAATCACTGCAGGCAGGATAACCTTGAGCAATGGAGCATCCATTTCCTTCAGCTTTGTGGCCAAACAGTTTCACGGGACTCTTTTCCTGCTCTGGGTCTTTGCCCTTGTTATGGTAGTGGTGTAGTGTGAAACCTCAGGGCTTGCTGGTCAGTGAAATTTTGAAAGGCAGCAGGCAACACAGTAAATTGAAGAGTGAAAATGGAAAAGCCATTCTTGATTCACTCAAGAAGGAAGTGCTAGTAACCCAAAAGCAGAATGTTTCCATCTGAGCAACCCTGAACCTTATTATGAAACCAAATTAAAAGAAGTTGATAGTTAGATACCTACTTAAATCACCTGAATTTTGAGAGGTTCAGCTCCTATGGGTAGTCAAAGATTAATGGATTTGAGAAGGTAAATGTCAGTACATTTTGGGTGAGCAGAATTGCCTAGAAGCAGACACAGGCTATGGAGAAATGTGAATTCAGCATTGAATCGATATTTCAGTCCCTTAACCAGCAAGGATGCTCCTGCTTCTCTTTCCAACTGATTAAGCAATGAGGTGAAATGCTGGGATCAAGGGTAGCTGTTATTCACAGCTACGTCTTGTGTGGCTTTGCATTCAGAAGCAATGTTACTCATCTGTCAAGAGAAACAGGTCAAGATAAATTTCCAAGATGTGTGGGAGGATGCAGCCATGAAGCTCACAGTAAGAAGGCCCCAGCACAGCAACCTCGTGCTGGCAGAAGCAGATGGCAAATGGGGAGTTGTGAGCTGGAGACTGGCTGGACGGCAGCCCCAGTTTCTTCCCTGCACCAAGATCTGTAACAATCACGCTGCAACACTGGCTGCAGAAGGTTAATTTTGGGAATTTCCCCTACAAGTCTCACCTAATGAGATATAGAAGTGTCCGCGTGCAGCTTCTGCAGCTGCCTTGTCATTAGAGGTGCTCATTTCCTGGGTGGGCATGTGATTTCCCATTTCCCTGGTTAGGAAAATAACATAATTATACTCTGAATTCAAATCCGCTCTGGTTTAGGCAGAAGCAGGGTCTGATATGCATAATTTTTAAATGGATGGCACATTGCCATTACACAGGCAACAGTATCAATTTTTCTTCTGTGTGAATTTTTATTTCAACATGTCAAGAGTCACTTTCATTAATACTTTAAGTCCAGAATGAATCAGTGCTAGCACAAACTTTGAAAAAAAAAAAAAAAAGGCATCCCCAGTAGAAATGAATAGATAGGTTACCATCTATACTCCTAACTTCTTTTCAAGGAGTCAGACTAGTTGCACTGCTGGCCACAGAAACACAACTGTGATCTGTCAACAGATCTTCACTTTTGTGCAGGTATTTTTTTTAATTTAATTTTAATTTTCTTTCCATTTCTTCATTTACTCACTTTGTACTTGACTCTGATTTTGCACCTTGGATATCTCATATTTAAAACATAAGTCTGTTTTTTACTGTAAAACCATGCAGAACTCTCTTCTTTCTATAGCTCCCCCATTAAAATTTCACAGATGGGAAATTCAAGCACTAGACTCATGCAGACCTGAGCCATAAACAAAACCTCTGGATTGTAAAGGCCCTGATTTTCACAGACACTTTACTCAGAAGGGCTTTGGGCTTAAAATGCCCATAGCTGAGAAATGGAAATTAGGTTGTAAGTTGCTGGCTGGAGACATGCAGGCTCTGTCCTGCTTTGCTTCCCTTTTGCTCGGCAAGAGGATCATTGACCCACTGTGGCCTTGAATTTGGATCGAGAGCTCTCTTCAGCACTTCACTGTCTTCTGCTGTTCATGTAAAAGGGCACCATGTTAGAGGGATGTGTAGTGGTCCACAGCCAAGGGAAAGGATGAGGATAACCAAATTTATAGGGACCAGATCCCATTTCAGATGGCAGGGGCAGCTAGAAAACTCACACTCCTCTCCACATTCTGCTTATATCTCAGCCAGGATGTTTTGTTTCCTACTCCCACAGAGCAGCACTCACTTCCCTAACCCTAATCCTAACCCTAACCCTATCTCCAGGAAGCAGAGGATGTTCTCTTTGCAGCAGCACGCCACACTCCTGCCCCATATACATGTGCAAGGATGTTCTAGCTGCCTCCTTCATGAGGAAAGAGTGGAAGTCTCCTCTCTGTGCCCTAGAAACAGTGAGCCTGGCCTTACAGACTGCCATGATACTGAGTGCCATTAGTCCTGCTTATTCTGTGGGTGACAGAGCTCTGCAGACATTCCCTCAGACTGTCCCCTCCATGCTAATATGTTATCTGGACTCCTCTAGCTTTAAGTGGATCATTTCTTCTCTCATTTGCCTCATCTCATAGAACCCTGGAGGTTTGCTCACATTTATTTTTGGCTCTGGTGGAGCAGATCTGCCTGTTTCAGTTTGATTTACCTTCATTCACAGACATTTATATTTCTTCTTCTTAGAGAGGCCAGTTCTTGTATAAAACCAACCTGTTCTTGTACTGGTAGTACTGTTGTTATCAGCATTTTGCTCTTTATTCACTGGGAAGCTGGATACCCTGTCTGCATCAGTAACCTACAAGTGGCTGGACAGGTACCCAAACGTGCTGTGAGGACAGCTCCCTGTGCAGCTCAGGTCTGGCTTGTAGGCTCCTACAAAGCTAAAGCTGGAGGATGGGTTTCAAGCATCAACAAAGTCAACAGCTCAGCCTTCAAGTAGGGAGCAGACAGTATAGCCAAGGGATATTTGCTCTGACACAGAGGGAATGCCTGGAGAGCCACTGAGGGTTGTTCCCCAGAGAGTAAAGGGTGGTACTGAGGCACGCTCCACACAGTACAATTTGAGCTGTCCTGCAGCTTGGTCAGACACAGACATCGTCCCTCACCCTCTAAGATACATTGTGGGATCCATGGGCTGGGCTGACAAGGATGCTACATGTTCGTTTTACTGGTAAGGGGTAACACTGCTCCCAGAGCTGGAAGGCACAGCTCAGGCCCTGCAGACAGAAATACTGAGCTGAATATCATTCCCCACATCCAGCTGTAACTTAAAGAGCAAAGGACAGCTGCTCCCTCCCCTGCCCCGTGCTTCAGGACAGGGATTATGGTGTCTAAGGAACCATGAAGGAGAAACTCTCTCAACAGTATTTCTAGTCTTCTCTGCAGCCTATTCTTGCCACTGTCTGACAAGTGTAAATCACGTCTCAGTGTAAATATACCCAGTACATCTGTCACATCCAGTGGCAATGTTGGCTATGCTGTTTGTAAATCCACTGAGAATAATGTATTTGTGCTGTGGGATGACATCCCATAATAAGATTGTGATATTCCATACCCCAAGGTTTGCTATTTGTGACAAAGATGGGTTTCATGAACAGAAAGGGTGCCAGGAGATCTCCAGGACTTAGGGGACATTCATAAGCTGGGGATCCTTCTAACCTACTCAGCCATAACTCAAATACAAGGGAGATACTTTCTCTTGCTTTTGAAACCAACAAATAAACACCATTAGCTGCATATCTGGCCATATATTTGCATTCAAAACACGACAATGCACAAAACAACTAAATGTGAAAAAGCACAGTCAAGAACTGCATATATTTACAAGCCAGCCTTTCATATTGATCCAATTACACTTAATGTAGCAATTATAATAGTAAAAATGTTCATATCCATGTCTAGAACAGCTCCTTTATTTTTTTTCCCTCAGAGATTTAGAAAATGAATCCGTTTAATAATGAAATCCTGATAATTTTTTTTCTTTGCTCCCAGGTGTAGTTTATTTATGGAAAGATTAAAAAAAGTGTTCATCCTTTTTTTTGTGAAAATACACACATGCCACATCCTTCCCTCCTGTGCTGTGAGCAGAAGTTGTATATGTGTGTATTTATGCATATGTAGAAATCTGCATGTAAATTCATGCCTCTCTAAGCCCCTTAACAGTAAAACAACTTACATCTAAGTTGTTTCCTCTATCTCATTGGGAATTAATCATCCTGGACTTAGTAAAGTAGGTGAATTAATACATTTATTAATAGATTTTATGAAAGCAGCCTTGGAAATGCTGGATTGTTCAAGGCTGGATAGTAAGAGAAAAATTGTTAAAAACACAGCCTCTGTATAGAGCTCAGCAGAATTAGGAACTCAGCCTAAGCCTCTTGAGTGGCAATCTTGTTTCTCTGTCTCTGAGACCAGCTGTCTTGTCTTTATTTAAACTCATAGTCCTTTGAAATTACTATTTTATGCTACTAGACTTCTTGTTCTTCACTTACATCAACACATGTACAAACATGGAATAGAGTTTCATGTAAGTCAATAAAATAAAAGAGAACCCAGGGTATTATGTGAACTCCAAACCCCCTATCCATGCAGAGGCCAAGACAAGGGAAGTGCGTGGAACAATGGAATTCCTGGAAGCTGAAGTCCTTACTCAAGCTGATATGAAGCTAATGCTGCCTTCTCTATGGGGAGCTGTACCCAGCGACTCAGGGCATGCTCTTAGCCCTGATTTCCCACAGCTGGAGCACAGACACCCCATTTCACAGGTGGGTAAAAATATGAAAAAGCAAAGCAAACCAATCTGTCTGTGACCATGCAGAACAGGTCTCAGTGTCCCACAAGCCCGTCCTGTCAGTCCCTGCAGCTGGAGCTGCATGGACTCCTCCTATGCTGGGTACTGTACCCACAGATGTATAAATAAATGTAATCCTCATGGCTATTAGCTTTGCTGCCCACCTCCACATGTCTCTTAGTATAAAAGCTGACCAAGGCTGCAGATGGGTAACGAGATGCTTACACATGAATTAGCACGTATTTGAAAGCTGCCACTTCCCAGGACTGATCTGGACATTTGGGGCCAAACCCAGCACTGGGGGGTGTGGACAGGGTTTCCCTGACATCGTCAGTGTTGTGTCTCTTGAGTCACAGTGCGTGCTTGGCTCACTCTCTATGGCCTCAATCAGGCAAAGGGCTCGTAAAGTGGCCTAAAAGAAGCATTGATGGGGTTTAACGTAAAAGGTAGAATCAGGCCACTAAAACTCACCATTTAAATCCAGCAGGTCACTGATTCTTTTCTGTTGAGCTGAACTAGAATAATCAAAACCTGGCTGGGTTCCCCTTGCAGTCTCTCCATCACACCATCTGAATTTCCCTGCGTTCAGAGAACTCTCCCACCCCCTCTGTCCTTTCTCTGAAGGAAGAGTTAGTTTGAATTATAGCCATTTTAACAACATTCTCTCAGAAATCCCAAATGCCAGAGACTAGACATCAGCCTGTAAAATCTCAGCCATTCACATGCATACATCAGTGATTTTTCCCATCTCTGATATATCAATGCTGTTTACAAAGTAATACTTACATATATATTTCTTCCCTTTTAAAAAACTCTAGTAGTGTGACTGCAGTGACAGCCCCATACAACTGCAGAGGCCCTGTCTGAGAGGCACTGCTGCCAGGGGGTGAGCTCACCTGTAAACAAGAGGCTTGTGCAGCCCATGGGTATAGTTTCTAGCTTGTATTTGCAGAAGCCCCATAGGTTTTGTAAAGCAGGTAATGGAAGAGTTTTTTCCATGTTTTCTGAGCCGTATTTCAGGTTTATTATTACCAAAGGACAGAAAACTCTCCTTGCATTACTAATCTTCAGGAAAATGTCATGGCCATCACCACTGAAGATACTAAAACCAAATTTATCACTGGAATCTGGAAAAATGCCATTCCAGTGGTATCTCCATTTCTACCATGCCTGTCCAGACATTTGCCTGAAGCTGGTTTCTGTAGCCCCAGGAGAGGCAGTGCTGGTGTACATCAGACAACAGAGATCCTGCACTGAGGTTGGTTCTGCAGAACTGGTCTCAGCCAGTGTTTTGCAAAAGAGAAGAAAACTGGGGAAAAATCTCAGAAAATAATCCTGGAAGACAATTTCCAAAAACATGGGATGCTGCTGAGGAGTTCATAGAGTACTTTGAGCATCTATTTTAGTTCCAGTCCCTCTGATTTCTACATTTTATCAATGTACCAGCCTGGAAACTTAGTAGCAGATATCTTTTGAAACTGGAGATTTCTCCTCTATAAATTATCACCACAAAAGATGTTTGGAAAACTCCTTTGACAGGACAAGAGGAAACGGCCTCAAGTTGCACCAGGAGGATTCAGGTTTGGGCTGGACATCCAGAAGAATTTCTTCACTGAAGAATATTTATTTGTTTATTTTAAATCAAATTTCACTGTACTCTTCGCCACATATTCGGCTCCATTTGCTCTGATCTCCATGCTGGTAGCTCAGCACAGGACTGCAGCAGCTGTTCCAGCTGGAGACAGTGGGAACAGTAGGAAGGGAAAGACGGTGTTAAATGCATGTGGATGTCTCAAAACTGGTTTCTCACACTGTTTTCCATATCAGGAAAGTCATATTTTAGCAATGACATATTTCTGAAGTTTTCCCCACAGCTATAAGCACTTGTGATACCTGTCCTTAGCACCATCTCCCCCTGCACATAAATGTCATGTGGCAAGAAACACCAAAGGACTTTGCTGGTCCTAGAGCAGGGCAGCACTGAATAGACAGGCCCTGAGTCTCTCAAAAAACTGCTGCCAACTGCAGTGGGACCTGTGCCTGCTTGCATCAGCACTTAATTCACCAAGAAAAAAAAGCCTAGTGATGGGCTGAATTTGTTCTTAGTACAACTCTCTTGACTTCAGTGGAGTTTCCCTTGCAGTGAACTTGTTCTGACACACTCACATTGTGCAGTCAAGCAAAGTAGCAGAGGCTCTGGCTGGCAGGCCATAATCAAATTCCACTTCAAGTAACCCAGGCAGCCTGCTGCCAGGGGCTTGGAGCAAGGAGAGAGGCAGTGTGCCAAAACCATCTCCTAAAGAACTGTGTTCCTTCCTATTATTTAGTTATACTGATGCTGAAAAATGTATTTTAACATAATAGTAGAAAGACTTGGGTTGGAAGGGACCTTAAAGATCACCTAGTTCCACCCCCCTGCCATGGGCAGGGTTGTCAGCCCTTAGACTAGGCTGTTCAAGGCCCCAAAAAACCTTGAGCACTGCCAGGGATGGGGCATCCACAGCTTTCCTGGGCAGCCTGTGCCAGCACCTCACCAGCCTCTGAGTAAAGAACTAAAGAACTTAGTTCTAACACCTAATCTAGATACCTCCTCTTTTATTTTAAAACCATTTCCCCTTCCTATCACTATCTGCCCGTGTTAGAAGACACTCTTCTTCTTTTTAAAAGCCCTCTTTATGTAAAGGCTGCAATAAAGTGTCCCTGGAGCCTTCTCTTCTCCAAGCTGAACAACCCCAGCTCTCTTAGCCTGTTTATGTAGGAGAAAAATGTAGGCTCAAGCCTTACACTTTGTACTCTTTGCGGCTATCTCACCAGTGTTCAATGCTCAGGGTGGCTCCTGATGAAACAGCCAGACCACCATCCATGGAGCTCAGCATCCAGTCCCCTGCAGCTTTTGCTGAGGCCACGAGCAGCACAAGCACAGCTGGGAAGGATTTTGGCTCCTCTCCAGGCGCCGTTTGCACCTCTGGCTTTGAGATGCACTCTCGCTCTCCTCTGCAGACACACTCTGGCTCTCCTCTACAGACACACACTGGCTCTCTACAGACACACTCTGGCTCTCCTCTACAGACACACTCTGGCTCTCTACAGACACACCCCGGCTCTCCTCTACAGACACACTCTGGCTCTCTACAGACACACTCTGGCTCTCCTCTACAGACACACTCTGGCTCTCCTCTACAGACACACTCTGGCTCTCTACAGACACACTCTGGCTCTCCTCTGCAGACACACTCTGGATCTCCTCTACAGACACACTCCTGCTCTCCTCTACAGACACACTCTGGCTCTCCTCTACAGACACACTCCGGCTCTCCTCTACAGACACACTCTCGCTGTCCTCTCCTCGCTGCTCCTGCTACTGACTGTGGCAGTGCCTGCCTTAGTAATAGGAGGACAAGCAGAGTCTTTTCCAGGTTGCCAAGGAGATGCTGAGTAAGATATGCAAAGTCAATTACTTCACCAGAAAATAGCAGCATGAGGAAGAAAAATAAACCTAAGCTCTTCTGGGATGAGCATGCTTATTTCTCACAGCTAGAATGCTAGAATGACTAGAATCATTAGCCATTTGTACCTCAAATTCAGGTAGGATATTGTTGGGAAGAAATAAATGTATGCTGTATTATGCCCTGTGACAGGAAATTTTATGTAGAAAGTGTTGGGAACAGATAGGCACAACTCTACTGTAGGCCTGGTATGAATTACTCTATTTCATTTAAAATGCTGGAAGAAATCACCTCACTGTGATTTGTAAGACCTGAGGAATAAGAGCACTTCCCTTCACACACTTTCACACAGAAATTCTCTTCAGAATTTCCCATGAATAAGGTTCTTCCTTTCCTCTGACAAATCGTGATCAGCTCTCTCCTTACCCTTAAGAAAGGGAAGTTGGCCATTGCCAAAGTACTGAATGATGGACTTCACTTGTGGATTTTGCTGAAAATAAAAGGAATATTTTTCATGAGAAGATAAACACTTCCATACACCGAAAATATTTGTGGGAGTTTTTACCTTCCCCCAGCCAAGGAAAAAGCCCTCCCCTGTTGCTTCTCTGTCCCTTCTCCTAATTAGTTCCAATTGCATAATTTAATAACAAACTACCACAGCATTCTCTTAACAGCCTGACCGGAGCGCAGGTCAGAGGAGGCTGACTTGGTTGAGTGAGATTCCTCTTTGATGAAAACGTGATTCCTTTTCTTCTCTGTTTCCTAGCACAGGTGGACTCAGACACTGATATCTCAATGGTTAATTAGTTGCTGTGATTGCAGAGGGACTGGGTTTGGTCACTTTGGGGCTCCCTCCACGTCAGTGTTTCTTTTTCTGTTGCTGAGAAAAAACGAGATTTGGGAAACTGAACCTAAACTTCCATAATTGTAGCAGTGGGTGTCCAAAACATATTCCTGCATTCTTGGCAAAATTCTGCAAATACTGTATCTTGTGTGAATCACAAGTCTTGACTGAGACACCATTCAATCTGCTCTGCTAGGTCTGATTTGCATTCAGATTTTTTGTGCTCAGTTTGTTTCTCATGAATGCATCAGCGTAGTCAGTGTGCATCTCAGGGTGGTGTACTGGAAGCTGTATCTTGGAGCCTGTGACTTAGAAAAACCCAGCAAAATACTATTTTTTTTTCACTGGGCTGAGCTCAGGATCTGTTTTGCTCTAAAAAAAAGTCTGTAATTTTTTAGCATTTTCATATTTTTGTTATTTAAAATTAAATTTAGCCATGCCTGAATAGACTGATTTTACAGCTGGTGGAAATGTCACTCTCCAGTATTATAGGTGCAAAGGTGAAGCTATATAGTAGCTTAGTAATAATGCTATCTTCTAGATAAATGCAATTGTGATTTACAAGCTTGTAAAGCTTGAAAGTTCTTATAAGAAAGGATGGTTTGTGGGTCTGTTGTTGTGGGAGTGGCCTTTCAGAGGATATGGACCGCAGGGCTGCTGTTTCTCACGGCAGCCCCATAGTTCCCACCAGTTGCCATTCCCAGCCCAGTGAGCAGGGATTAAACACTGACACCTCCCAGTGCAGCTGAGCAGGGGCCATGATTTGATCGTTCTTGGAAGTCCAGGGGAAAGACTTCAGTCCTTCTTAAATTAAAATCATAGATAGTGGAGGCAAAAAAGTATGCACCAGAACATTAAAATCATCTTGGCTAAATGCCCTTCAGTGGAAAGATCTTTTATTTGTCTAAAATTACAATCAGAAAGAGATACGGCAACAGGCTTTGTAGGATAACGAATGTGCTTTGTTGCAGCCTGAGAAAAATGAAAATGATGATTACATCTGTCACAATCAGAATCACAGAATGGTTGAGGTTGGTTAAGGAAGGGACCACAGGAGGTTATCTAGTCCAAGCTCCCTGCTCAAGTAGGGTCTCCTGGAACATGTTACTCAGAGTTGTGTCCAGACAGTCTTTTAATATCTCCAGAGAGTGACACTCCCCAGCCTCACTGAGAAATCTATCTGGTGAAGGGTCTCCAATAACTGGTCTCTGAGCATTTTTGCAGGAAAACATACTAGCCTGCTACAGTCTAGTACAGCAACAGTTTGGACTCTTTTCTTTCACCATCCCTCCATCAGCATTTTCAAGAGAGATTCCCACTGGGCCAGTTCAGGATATGGGGAGACCAGAGCCTAGTTGGAAGTGGGCTGAATCCCTTTCATATTATTATTATTATTATTATGAGACTTCATCTTACTTTCTTCTTCTCTTACTCTGAGACTATTCATGCCTACTGATGCAGAGAGATTGCTGGTTCAGTGCATCCCCACTTCTCTGTGAGTGAATGAATCCCACTGGCCTATCCTCCACAGAGTGATGGAGTGCTATCCAACATCATGCAACTTTACTGCAGCATCAGCAGGCCCAGCTGAGGCTGGGATAGTCATATGCCTTGTTTATATAGTGGTATGCTTTTGTTGTTATTACATAACAGTCATTAGCTGGAAGGCTGTAGAACAGAGGTTATTAGAGAGAGGTGACATCTCCCACGAGGGACCCGAGAGAGAGATTTCCTGATTACAAAAATGTCTGTCAAATGTCTGCCTCGGTCAAAGGCTTATACACCCAGCACTTAGGATGACAAATTTCTTTTAGAGAAAAATATATTCTAAGAAGCAGGTCTTAATCCTTCAACTACTGCTACAAAGAAGCCTTAGAATAAAAGTTCCTGCAGTGTAACACTTTGGAAATGTATGTGCTTGGAGTGATAAAAAAACTCTTATACTTGGAAATCAGATCTGTTTCAGTTGTGTGCACTCAGAAATTCCTTCTGATATGTTTAACATGCATCTTCTGCCCAGTCCATCTGAAAAGAGATCAACTTAATGAAGCCCAAAGATGTAAGGCTTTTAGATCTTTCTGTTATATTGTGGATGAAGGAAGAACTGTGGGGTAGTGAGCATCAGGCAACAGAAATAACACTGATATGCATCTTGATTTATTGTAAAGCAGACATATGGCAAATTTTTTAGTTTCTGAATAGACAGAAGAATTCTCTCAAAAGTTTCCACACAGGAAATCCCTGAGGAATCCTTACAGCAAAGAGACAGGTGGCCACGAGCTGTCCCACCACACATGTTGCTGTCAGAATGGAAATACAACCAGAACAGAGCTGCCACTCTCTGCCCCACAGTAGCAATGAATTCCTGCCTGCCTTATCTGGCATCACTTTCTTTAGGAAGGAATTGCTCTTTCTGCTGTGCATTCCCGCTCTCTGCTTTGGCTTGGTTCCAGGGCAAAGAGGAACTTGTGGAAGTTGGCAGCACCTTCAGCGGCAATCACTGAGTACCTTCCTCATCTTAGGCAATGAATTTTATCATCTCCTCCTTTCCTGTTGGCATCATTTCTTGATAGACAGTGAAAATTTCAGTCATGTGGGTAGAACATTTTCATGTACATGAAACAAGCTAAACTCAATTTAAATATTAACATTTATTTGGGTGCAAAAATAAGCTCCCCACACCCAATGACCTGTGCTCTATCCCACCCACGGACAGAAGATTCACCCAAAATATAACTCATGTTCATTGGCCTGTCAATCCAGACAGTCTTGTTCGATCACGGGAGGATTTGATGGTCAAAGGCAAGGCTCTCAGTAAAATTGTTTTGGCTCCCCAATGGGCAGGTCTAGGGCAGACACTCTGCTTGAACTCTGTTATGATGACACACTGGCAGATAGGCGCTCTCTAAGGCAGAATGGGTCTGGACCTAAAGGTTTCTGAGGTCAAAGTCAGTGGGTAAACTGCTGGCAAAACAGAAACTGGTGCATTTTATTGAGTCATGACAGGGTACAAGAAAATTATATTAATTAGACAAGGTTTTATTGCCACCCACAGATTACGTGTCCCTGCTAAGATCAGGCTTTACGTCAGAAAAGGTGTAGTACACAAGTGCATTGATAGATGGGCAGGGCATGAAAGAACCCGAGTCCTAACAGATGAAGATGAGAGAAAGAAAGGGCTTTTGTCTCCATGCTAAAGGCAGACAATGGAGAATCTCCAAAGAGCACACTGCTGCTCAGGGCTCTGAACTAGCTGATAACACTTGCTGTTACTAAAAATGATCATTTGGACAGGAAAAGGCAGCACCCTTTGACATTGCCTTGGGTTGGCACATCTCTCATCCTGTCTTCATAGAATCATGGAACAGTCTGCGTTGGAAGGGACCTTAAAGACCATCTAGTTCCAACCCTCCTGCCATGGGCAGGGACATCTTTCACTAGACCAGGTGGCTCACAGCCCCAAGCAGCCTGACCTTGAACACTTCCAGGGACAGGCAGTCCACAACTTCTCTGGGCAACCTGTTCCAGTGCCTCACCACCCTCACAGTAAAGAATTTCTTCCTAATATCTAATCTCAATCTACTCTCTGTCAGTTTGGATCCATCCCCCCTTGTCCTATCACTACATGCTCTTGTAAAAAGTCTCTCTCCATCTTTCTTGTTGACTCCCTTCAGGTACTGGAAGGGCACAATTAGGTCACCTCTAAGCCTTCTCTTTTCCACATGGAGCAGACTTACCAGATCTGTGCTCTGTGAGCACAGTTAGATTGTTTCCAGACTAGATTGGTGATTGCACAGCCACTCTGGCTCTCCAACCCCCAAGTTTTGTCAATGTCTTGGTATCAGATTTAGTATGGCCAAGCCAACACCTGGATGTACACCGGAACATGCACCCTTCACTATGTGAGCAGGCTGCAAGGACCAGGATTTAACCATGGGTCTTCTGTCCAGTACCTAACTGCAGTACCCAACTGAAAAGAAACTTTGAAGTTGGCCTTCAGTAAAGGGCATGCATTTCAAAGTTGAAGAGCTGGCGGAGGCCACCTAGTTGCACACATTTCCCTATCTACTTGTTTTAGTATGAGGAAGATTCAGGGTCTGGCAATAGCTGGGCAATAAATCCGCGGTGTTTCTTTAGTAATCACTGCAATAAGAACATATAAATAGATTCCATTGTTCAGTGTCACTCACCACCCCATAAGTCACTCAAAGAATCCTGATATAGAGAGATGATGAAACAACCTTGAAGAAAAAGTTAATTTTCTGAGAAGCTCAAAATCCTTTCAGAAATTTGATGGAAATTCCTAATTGGCCTTTTATAAATTCCTTTTATATTCCTACAGAATATTTTAGGTACCCTCTTTCATCTGTATGTACCTCAGAGTATGTCTCCTCTGTATTGAGAATAGTTTTTACCCACAAGTTTCGTGAAGGGCTTGTTATTTGTGATGCTCCTGTCTAAGGACCCTCCCTTGTTGTACCTGGAAATGTTGAAAAATATTAAGCTGTCTAAGCTGCATCATCCATCACTTTCAGATGGGAATGACTACAGGTCCCCTGTTCAGTCTCTACTCTGCACCATTAACCTGAGAACCAGACAACTCCTAAGATGTCATTTACAGGACACTCTCAGTCATGAAATGTCAAAGGGCACCAGTTGGAGGATTCCACTCATCTTTGTACTTTCTACAGCTACAGTCTGAGGCAATTAAAGAACATGACTCAGGACATATCTACACAATGCAGTGCAATGCAGAGATTTTCAGCTACCACTGAGTCATCCCATAGTGGAAGTTCCTCTGACTCACAGAAGCCACTAAAAAATAAGAGATTATGTACAGCTTCCAGGGATGAAACTTTTGTTACAGGAGTTCAGATCTTTCAGTGCCTTCAAAGTCCCAGAGCTTATGTTAGTTAACTGTGAAGAGTTAAAATATTTTTATGTGTGGACAAACATATAAAAGACATGCATTTGTGGTTCCTAGTCAAAGGCAGCCCAAAAGACCAACAGATAACTGGTAGAAATTGACAATCTTCCATTTTCCAGTGTCAAGTCTTCAGGATATTTCACTTTTCCTGCCTAACTTAAAAATACCCTGAAGAAGCTTGGTTTTCAGAGACCATCAGGAACTCAGCAGCTGAAAGTCTTGAAATGGAGGCAGTCAGAACAAACACTTACTTTTGAGAATTTGAGCAATTAAAAGCAGAACTTTTCTGTTGTCTTTAGTTAGGAAGGATATACCCAAACTGAACCTGAGCCTCCAGTTTGGCTTTTCTGGTGTACTCCAAGCAGAACACCTGTCATTTAAAAGTGCCCCTCCCTGCCCCTCCTCCCCAAATGAGTCAAAAATTCTATTTGGTTTGTGCTTTAAAATTCTAGTGACCTCTTCCTTGTTACAAGCGAGTGCTTCCTCCCTTTAAAAAGTAATAATAATTTACTTGTGGAGAAGTGCATTTAACAAAACTGTGTTGTTTAACACAATATCTGTTCAACTTCACTACAGTTTAGTCAGATTCCTGCAACTGAATTTCCTCTTCTGGCTGCATTAAATGCATTTAGCAAGCTCCAGACCAACAGTATGTGAGCAAAGCCTCATTTAGCCAGCACCAAAGTGCTGCTAAGGATTTAACAGGTAAATTATTAGGAACCAGATATGTCATCTAACTTCCTCTTCACCATCAAGCTTGCTGCCTCAATACCCCTGGACACAGATGTGTAGGAGAACGCCAGAAGCCTGGTCAGGGTGACAGGAACAGCAGGACAGCTCAGGCACACAGAAAGTGGAATAAAGTGCTGTGCTCTGGTTCTAGAAAGCAGTGGCCAAAGTAGTGGCAGGGCAAATAGATCATCTGCAAGTACTGAAACAGCTGAAGTGTGAGGAACTAATAAAACCCACTTGTAATGCCACGAGGCAGCAGAGCCAGTGAGTCCCATGTCACTGATAATTTGAAGGTGTCATTACAAGGCTGAGAAAATACTTCCCTTTTTAGCATGTTGAAACAAGAGAGGAGACTGACACACAGGAAAATAATTTCACCACATGCAAAACAGTGTTAAAAAAAATCAAAAACAAACAAAGGAAACCTCATGCCTTTATACAACCCATAGAATCCAAGATTAAGTAATTTCATAATGACAGAATTTAGAACTATCTGTGCTGCTTCCTTCACTGTACTCTCATTCTCTGTAGGCATTATGCCATGCAAGTATATTTATGAATATTATTTATCCAACAACACAATGTTTTTCAATATTCTTAGCTTCTTCTACCTGCTCTCTTCCAAATCATTGCAATATTTTCAGCAAGTTTCTTGAGCCTTTGACTCCAGACTAAAATACCATGGTTCAAATGAGCAAAAACGTTTAGTTGATTATAGCTCCCACTGCTGACTCAGTATTCCCAGCCCCAAATCAGACCAAGCCTTCTGTTTATGATATTGAATTCTGCTGATTTTACACTGTGAACAGCCAGTCCTTTGGAAAACTTCTTCAGCCCTGTCACCTTTCTTGAATTATAGCCTGTATTTTGGTAACAGGAATACAACTGTGTGCTTCCTTTAAGTGAACATCCATGTATATTATGAGCACTACAGATCTCTGTACCACAATTCTATAGGTTTCCTTATCTAATATATCCATAAATGTCTCATCTGAGCACCCCATCAGTCATGACTTTATGGCTTCTTCCACATCATTGCTCAGACTATGAAACAGCATACACCCAAGAACTGAGCCTAAGTTACACACCCAGACTGCAATAATCCCTTGTTTATAGATACCCACTGAAGTTTAGCAAATAATTCAGCTGGATAAGTAACTCCTCAAGAATTAAAACATTCTCATAAAAACATTTGGCACAGTGCACAGGATGTGGCTTTTCTAGAGAATTGCATTGACTTCCAACTGTACTGGCTGCCAGGTAGAGACCATGTAAAAATTTTTGCACTTACAAGGTTTACTCAGGTATTCACAACATGAGAATGGCCACACACAGGTATCCTAGATGTCAGTTCTACAGAAGCAGGGCATCTCTTTGAAAACAGCCTCAAACATCTCTACAGCCTCAGGCATCAGCAAGGCTTTAATTAAAGGACCACAGCACAGTTCGACCACAGCCATCACATGCAGCACTGGGATTATCCAGGCATTAGTGCAGACTGGCCCTAACAGTTGCCCCCTCCCCATACTTTTACCCTTGCTTCATTTTAGGCAGCCTTCTCCGTGTCTGGTGGTCTCTGGAGATAACAGAGGTGACAAAAATGAGCAGGAAGAGTATAAGCAAGATTGAAGAAATTACTGTCTTTATTCTGTTATTGCCCACCATTTTAATGCCAGGGTGTTTAACTCCATGAGTTTTGCTTCAATCTAGAGCAGAGAGAGAATTATTTATATACAGGGCTGAAATCTAGCCCTAAAGTTTGGAGGAATAGGAAGAAAGGACTGTGCCTAAAGATAAGAAAAGGGCAGAAAAAAAATTGTTTGCCAAACATTGAGAAGGTTTAGCCTCAGTTTCATAGAATTCCAAGTCTGGAGTCTGCAAAATGTCCAAGAAAGCTCAAAAGCATCTGAGGCCTTGGCTAGGCTTACTGAGATCAATAGGGCAAAATATAGGCCTGCCAGGAGATGTTCTTAAAACTCTTATTGAATTGATCTGAAAGATGAAAGACTGGATCTGATCTTATCCAATCTCAGGAAATGAATCAAAAGCCAAAGGCCATGGTAGCTGGATATTTAACTTAACAAAAAAGCCCAAGATTTTCAGGCCTGTGCAAACCTAATACCAACATTAAAATCTAGAGGGATAACTGAAACAATTATTTTCTCATTTTTTTCATTTTGTCAGCAGATATTAAATCAGTTAACAGTTTTGTACAGCCATCAAGATGAAGTGGCTTGCAATGAAGAAGTAATTCCACAGGAGCACAAACAGGAACAGATGCTGCACCCCAGCCAGTTACGTGCCAGGCCGTGCTGTCACGGTGCACATCAAAGCTCATTCTTTTAACACCTGACATTGTGAAAATGAAGTTTGGACTCAAGGAAGAAATCACTGCCATCAGCTTGCTCAACGACTGAATTTCCCACTTATCAAAATCAGACCAGACACGAGAAACCAAACTAAAGAGCAACTCTGGCACAAACAGAAAATTGCCATGGCATTACTGCAGGATGCCCTGGTTGTGTAAGCCTCACAGGGCACTGTGTAAAAGGTAAAACCATCTAAGTCTGGAGAATCTCTGTGAGGAGATAGATGGTATGACACGCTGGGGACCTGCCCACCATGGCTTCTATCCATGTACCAGCCTCTTCCTTTTCCCTGTCGGGGGGAGCACCACACCACAGCCCCCAGCTGGCTGCGGCACAGGCCCCTCATGCACCGGCTCTGACCCCCGGGCCCAGGGAGAGGAGCTGGGCCCGGGGAGGGGAACTGAGCCCGGGGAGGGGAGCCGGGCCCGGGGAGGGGAACTGAGCCCGGGGAGGGGAGCCGAGCCCAGCCCAGGGAGGGGAGCCGGGCCCGGGAAGGCGAGCTGGGCCNCGGGAGGGGAGCCGGGCCTGGACGCAGCAGAGGCTCTGTGGGCAGCCGGGACCCAGCCTGCAGCCGGGCAGGGCTGGCCTGCTGCAAGGCCAGAGAGTGGCCCTAGGCTAGGCTGCTTTTTAGTTCACGTTTTGAGTACCAAAATCAACTCGTTGCTTCTGTTACCAGCTGTAAACACCAGCTTCTGTTACGGCGTCTCTGGCACACGCCTCAGCCCACTGGCAGGTGGAGGGAATGTCCTGGGCAAGGCCAGCTGTCCCAGGGGCTGACAGTGGTGGCGTTGAGTGATTAACGACCCTCTCTCCTACAGCACATCGTCTCCACCGAAACCAGGGAATCCCAGCGGTGCCTCAGACGCTTGACTTAAAGAGAGAAGCCTCGACCTGCACTTTCTAATACACAGTTTTTCCTTTCCTCTGTGGCTGTCACAGTGCAATTTTGTTGCCTTCATGCCTTAAGGGCTGTGATCTGCTTGTGTGCCCACAGCCGCCATCACTGCCACTGTTTCACTTTGGTGAAAGCTGGGTGTTCTACAAGTCATGTGAGTGATCCAACCCCTGAGCTAACCAGGTAATTTCACCCACATTTTTCCTCTATAGACTTGTTCATTTCCTGTGAAGAATTAAATACCCCCAGTCCAGAAATCTAGGCTGACTCACATGGGATGCAGGAGACCAAGGTACAAGAACTTACCCTGCACTCTCACTTGAGATAAAGGAAAGGCCAGGTTTCCTTTCCAGTCTGTGACGTCTGGCAAGCCCTATAATCTCATACTGTTCCACCCTGAAAAACAGAAACAAAGCAGCAACTCTAAAACCTAAGCTTGGGGAAAAAAATCAGAAATTAGGGGAAACCCTGTGTGGTTTCACTGAGTGAAACCAGCTACAGTAATTTATTGCACCTGGTGCCTTGAGCACAATGGTTTAGAGACCTGTTTCTGGATGTCAGCATGCAAAGATAGCCCAGAGCAACATTTTACAGCCCATGGTTGCTTAAAAGATTTTTTTAAAGTATATTATCGTATTATTTTCTTCATTTTATTTCTCTTCTGGATTTACATGTTAACATAAAGCAACAGAAGAACTGTGGGATAAAATGAAAGTAATTTTCCACAGTAAATTCTTAACTGATTAGTATGCTTAGTTTTTATTTAGTTTTTTTTTCCTAAAGCTTTTCTCACAGATTATCCTCTGCTATACTTCTATAGCAGGCCTGGAATAAAGGGAACTTGCCAGGACTTGGGGGTGTCACGCACTCCATCTCTAAAAGGCTTATTAAAAACTACAGGGAAGATTTATGGGTTTGCTTTTCTTCGAAGCTCTGTACTTACAACATTATCTATGAGAAGGGAATTGCCTCTGCTTCTGTTTCCCAGCTTCACTTGGATGTTTCTCTAATGTTGCTAATTCTCCCATTTTGATCCTAGTCTTAAGAAATTGTTTTCATAAAGTGAAAATCATGAAATGAAGTATTTTTGATTTACAGGTGGGGTTTTGCTTAAAAACAAAAAACCAAAAAAAACCCAAAAAAGCCCGAAAAAACACCAAACAAAAAAACAAACAAACAAAAACAATTAAAAAAAAAGAGAGAGAATAATTCTACTTCTTTGAAAATCTGATAACATAATGCAATGATGACCTGGAAGCTCAGAGCTTAGGGCACTGAAGAAAAAGCAGAGTTGTGAGCTTTGTGATTATTAAGCCATCACATGATTAATTCTGAAGCCCAACACAAAATTTTGACTCTTACAGTTTTAAGTCCTGTTGATGGCACAGATGCAGTATGTAGTACCCAGGTAAATCTCATGTTCTCTCTTGTCTGCTTTTGTTATCAGAGAAAGGTCTGTCTGCTCTGTAATTTGTTACTCCTGACTAGAGCACATTTATAGACACTTCTGCCTGCATTGCTGAATGCAGGTGGGAAGAGCAGCTCATTCCAAGATGGGTATATACTCCAAATGATATTTTTAAATCTTCGTAATGGGGAAGATCAAACACAAGAATCAGAGAGGGATCCAGACATGTTGTGGTGTTTCCTTCTTGATTGGACAAGGCCCAGACCAACCTAATGTAATTTTGGAGTTACTTAGACTTTAAGCAGGGTGTGAACCAGGTAACTTCCAGTTTCCTTCATCTTTTGATAATTCTGCAATTTGTATGCATTGCCCTGGACCTGCCCAACTGAGGAATCTTGACTGATATAATTCCAGATGAATCAAGACATTATCATAATTCTACTCATACAATTACACACAGGGGCATACTATCCTGAAATAAGGGTAGAATATTCTGATATTATTGATCTGCTTTGCAAACTGCAGTATTATTGTTCAATTTTCTTATGCACAAGAAAAGAGAGAAGAACAAAGATTATATGTGGCAGATATATCTTTTCTCAATGAGGCATCACTGCAGGTGTCTAGTGAAGGAGTTTTCCAGCTCTGCATTTTAAAGCAGTTGTAAGGACAATTTATTTTATCTTTCTGAATCATGTTAATAGCTACTTATGTCCTTGCTCTTAGAACACAGTGATGCTTATCAAGAACTGGGTATCTAATAAATCACTGACTTGATTGCAATGGCTTTGGCATCCTTGTTTCCAAGAACTATTTGTTTCCTTGGTTTGATGGTCATTTCCCAGCCCACATCCTCATTCAGGCTCTTTCTTTCAGCAGTGACATGCTACTTTGCCAACCCCTTCTATCTACTAAATGCTGAAATAACATATCCATTTTCTCCTGGGTCCATATCCACTGCTGTAGGCACTCTTTCACCACAGACTATATAATATTTAAAAGTTGAAAGATAATTCCTCAATCTAGATCTTAAAAGCAATTTATATGCATGTGTTCTTTTTGATAATTAACATTTCAATTTACATTGATAGTTGATATTCTTTGCCTTTTACCTATATGATTTTGGTTTGATTTTAAGATTTAGGGACAAACAGAGAAAATGTGTAAAGTTTGAATTCTGACCAGCAGAACCCAAACTGAAATATTTTCTCCTGATCAAAATACAGTTATGTTTTCTAGAATGTCACACTTTGAGTGGACTAAATATGTTAGAAAATGCTATCCAACTGTCTTTGGTTTCTGAAAATGGAAATCACAGTCATTCACTGTAAAATACATTGTCCATTGGTTTCAGCTATATGTCCTAAACTTTGTTTACACGAGTTTTTATGTGCATATAAGCACGCAAACACACCCAGGTGTCACCTGGAGTACTAAATGCCTTGCTGATAAGGAACCCTGCATACCTCAAGAGACGTGAGCCTTGTTCTCCTGCATAGCTCAAAACTCATCCTGTTGTGTAAATACAGTTCACTCCAAAGCAAACAACAGAATCACTCTACTCTGAACCCATCAATGACAAAAGTGAGTTCCATTTCAGTTTTGTTCATGTCAGGTGTAGAACTTGCAGAACAAAGTACAAGTAGCAATGCATTTCACAACCTTCATACTTTGCTAGGGTCCAGAGTGGGTTTGGTTCATGATCTGGGGACAGACTGAGCAACAGGTTAACTTTCCTGTTTCTCTGATTGGCAGGAGTTGCTGGACTGAGACTTTTCATAGCTGAACTCAGTCACTTTTCAGTGAGTTTTTCTATAGAGCGGGCAGGGAGGTATCTGTGATCTAGGTAATAGAGAGTAGTGCATAACTCCAATAGTCATGGGAAATGTAGCATTTAGATCAGAAAAGACCATATGAATAGATTTTGACAAGTTTCTTAATTTTTAAGTAATTTATAATTGTACGTGCCTGAATATTCACATAAAACCGAAATTGCACTAGATTTTTTTTTAAAGCAACTGTAGTAACAAGTTATAATAGCTTAATTGCAGGAACCATTTGATATTCAGAGGGCTCTCTTACAGAAGGGGCTGTAAGAAGTTACCATACCTTAGGACTAACCTTAGAGGAAGCAGATTTATCTAGAAGACAAGGGATGGGAGAAGGCATCCTTTGTGAAATGACCAGGGAGAGTTAAGAGGCTTGCAGGATTACTCAGTTCGTGAGGAGCTGGGTTGGAAGGCAAAGAACTGCATCAATTCATTTGGGATCCATAGCCAAAATAATCAACCAGACACAGACAGCTGCTTAAAATTGTGTTCAAGTAAGTGAAAGGCTTGCTGAAGTCAGAGTGCTGATGACAGGAGAGACAATGCAGGCTTCATCAGCACCAAAGGAGTATGCAGGGGTGAGCTGAAAATTCAAACAGACTTCAGCATTCATTAAGCCAAGGCTGAGATTGCTAATTTTAGACACAGCTGCTGCTGTAATACAAGTTATATTTAAAGAATTAGCCAGGAGCCCCTTTTGTTTAGACCACAATGAGCTAGGACCAGCACCACCAGCTTTGACAATAGAATACTGAAATTGAAACAGTGCAATAGTGGAATAAGACCCTTGTCTCTTGGATTTACAAACCCATGGACAGAAATAAAGAGCAGCACTCTGCCTCTGAAAGAACGTGCTGTTGGGGTATGGTCTCTGCTCACCACAGGTTTGTTGTGTACTGTAGATGCAATAATAAATTTAAAATATATAAAGGTGCAGATATGAAATTACTGAACTCCAGTGAACCAGAGACAGTTGCTTAGATTATCACTGAACAAAAAAAAAACAAAACCCAACCCTATATAAAGAAGGCAGTTAAAGAGATAAATATCATCTATTTCCCTGCCAGAGATCTACTCCCAAAACACACATTCAAAATTGTCTTTTATATCTTATCTATTATTAAGAGACAGACTTGGAAAATGTCTGGGCTTTTATGAACTGATTTAGTAATCTCATGATTGTAAGTGGGGCCCCCAAAATTAAGAAGAGTTTTACCTATGAAGTCTTTTCTTTCTTCAAATATCCACTGGAATACTAGCCAACCCTCTTTATCGCATTAATTGGGAGGAATGTTATGGTCTTTACCTCAGTATGCTAGAAATAAAATATATTGAGATGTATTTCAGCTGAAAGATAAGAAAGGCTTTACTAGTTCCAGATTTAAGTATACATTATCCATATAGTACACATTTGTAAGCACTGACTAAACTCATGAATGTTACCTTGAAAATTAATTTCTTTTAGATCACAGTGTAAGAGTACTATTTGCCCTCAGGAAATTTGTCCATAGGCAGCTGACAACAGAAAATAGTGGCCAAAAAGCTGCTATCTTTTTATTTCTATTATCTCTACATTGTTCAAAAAATAAGAAAGAGAATGAAATTTGAATCTGGCATCTGTGCTCTAGTAAGAATGTTACATTTCATTTTCAAAATTATTACACCTTTCAGAGCAGGAAAGAGACAGCTTGAGTTTCAAATTGAAGCTTCAGTTTGGAGAGCCAGCAGTTATAAAAACAGCCTCAGCTTGTGCTCAAGAGAACACTAGCACTTTACTCATCAAGCAAACATCCAGACATTTTTTGTGTCCTATCAGCCTATCAAAGCATGTTACTCAACAGAACAGAAGTGAGATTAATTACACTTCCGTATAATCTAAATTTATCTGTTTATAGATTTACAGGTGCTGATTGTTTGTTTTATAACGCCTCAGTGGATGTTTTTCAGGGCAGTGACTTCAGTGTAGCTCCAGCAGGAATCCAGCATAGAGAGATTTCTGTAGGAATGGGACGTCTGTCAGTGCCTTCTCACCCACATCGTCAGTAAGGGCAATTTGGAGCCAGAGGTCAGTGGGAGTTCCAGAAACAGTGGCAGAGGTAATACATGCTCCAAAAACTGACTCAGTCATTTCTTAGGACAGAGGTAGAAATTATTAGCTGAATAGAAACAACAGGAGGATCCTTTTATTCACACAAATTGTATCAATTAAACTGAAATTGATGCAAAAAAAACAGTGCAGTTAAATCTGTGCAAAGCCCGATGAGATACAGTCATACTGTCTGAAAATCAGATAAAGACCTTTAGTTTTTATGTGCGAATTTACAGAACCTAATGTATTTTAAATTAAGGGAATCTGCACAGAATTATACCATTTAAGAGCAGCCGTTTAGTTAATTAATTTAAATTTTTTTCTAGATATAGCCTCAGGCAGAATAAGCCCTGAGATACACGTGCTGCAAGTGCATCCCAACAAGACAGCAGCATTTCATACCAGGCTGCCACCTCTCTGCTTTGTGCTAGGTAGGTAGCAGTGCAGCAGTCTCCCGTAGTGTCACTGTGGGGCTCAACTGGCCTCAAACTGATGCCTTAGGAGAAAGAGGTTTTGTGTAATTTCCCCCATTCTTTAAGCTTTTCAAGCCCCCTGGCTTTCAACTGATTACAACACCACAGACTGAGCATTAGCTACATGGTGAATTGCAATTGCTATTCATCAGAGAACACTTGGATTCAAGAAAATGGAAGGAACCAGATTTAGGTACTTGAGGACAATTACATGAGTTAGAGTAACTGTGCAGCAAAAGCTGCACTAGACAGCACTCACTAGAATGGGTGAACTGCTGAGTTTTCTTCTTTTATTGTTTGATTTATCTTGTTTGGGACTTTTTTTGTTGTTGTTGTTATTACCTTCATTGTGCTGTCTCTCTGCATGTATATCAGGCTGATTCTGTCTCCTGGGAAACATAAGTTCATGCTTCAAAAATTAAGAAGGTCTCTTGAAGAGCCCCTTTCTGACCACCAGCCAGAAATAAAGTCATATGCAGTATTATTTGCCTTTCTGAGGGTGTCGCATGTCACATCCATCATTGACATGCCCTATTATTGGCATCTTCTGCTGCAGATTTTATGTGGAAAATCTCTTGTACCACCTAAAGGCAATTAGTCCCCATGAGCAGCCCCAGTGTGCCTTGTCAACAGGCAGCAGGTGAGGTTTCTCATGCTGGCTGCAGATATGGTGAAATCTGCTCTCAGAATGAAACACAGCAGTACAGAGCACTAGCAAGCCAGTCATAGGCACTAGCAACCAGGTGTACATCACTTGTATCCTGGATTTAAGGCAGAAGTAAAACACAAATTGTTGGTGAGATTGCCTGCAAATGCCCTTCCTTAGAAAGAATTTTAGCTTCCCTGTACTAGAAATTAAGAATTGATGTTGCTTTTCTTCCTCAGGTGGCTGTGCAGTCCAGCCCAGTATTATTCTATAAATGGCACTCCCAGGTGCCTTTCAGAGATACAAAGCATGCAAGTAGAGGAGAGAAAAAGTAGGCCTGCAAAGTGATCAGTTTGACTGTCAGGAATGTGGGATACTGTCACATCCAACTGGAATAAAATGACAAGTCATTTCCTTGTCACCCTTCCCATATGGAAAAGAGGTTATTAATACTTTTCCCTCACTGAAAAGCCTTAATCCCTACTCTAGTTCACCCTTCACAGAGTACCTGAGATGGCAGTAAACAGGAGTGACAGAAAAGTCACAGGAAAGGTCACACAGCATGGCTGGAGGGATGTTCGTGGTGCTGCAGGGCCTCTCGCTCGCTGTGGGTGAGGAGGGGTCAAAGAATGTGTGAGTAAATGGATGGGTTTATCAGAGGGATACTTTCTTTCCAAGACAGACTCACATCTTGCCAGAATTGTACAGAGCAGCACAGATTCGGGGCAAAGCAGAGGGAGAGCATGTGAGTATGTGGAGGGCGCCCTGCTCCCCACTGCAGTGCTGGGCTCATCTCTTGCCCGCATCACCTCCTGCTGCAGCAGCACCTCAGGAGGTGAAGGGCTTCATTCAGCCCTGCCCAAAACGCAGGGTGCACAGTGCATCTGTATCTGCTGGTCACTTGTGTTCTCCCCCTCCCACTGAGCTCTCCTCAGCTGAACTGGAAAGCGTGGTCAAGGGTTTTGTGCAGGGAATGAGTCTCTTTTTTCTCTAAATCACAGAAATCCTCTTCCCTGTTGATTCCTGAGCTTTCTGTAAAAGTGGCACCTTATTTGCAACCACTTTCTCTTTGCCATTCTATTCTGACAATTAAGATCATTAAGCCTTCATAAATTAAGTCTGGAATTTCTTCAACTCCTTTTTGCCCTTACTTATAATACTGAATTACATATACTGAATATATATATATATTCATATATAATGAATTTTATATATATATATATATAATTCTGAATTATATAAAACCTTATAATACTGAAAAGAAAATGGGGAGGAGATAGTGAGAAACGTGTTTGTTATTGCTTGTGTTTTCTAACCAGTGCTTTGTTATCTTACAGAGATTCACTTTGGTACCTGTAATGTCTTAAACCCAGCACTTTTATATGTCATTCCTTGAACTCAGGGCAGTGTGAGCAGCATTTCCAACAGGGTTTGTGAGTTCTGACACTCCTTCTCTCTGCACGTTGTCAGGAGATAACTGAGGCTGGCAAAAGTACTCACACTTTCCTAGGAAACGATTTGCATTATAGAGGCATTATTACCAGTCAAATGAGCATCTACCCTCTTTCTTGGGAGGGGCTTGTGTGGGGCATGAGCTTGAGGCAGAATGCAGGTCCAAGCCCATTGTCAACACATCAGTTAACATTTAACTCAAAATATTTTTGTGTTTCGCCTCAGCTTCCCTTGATCTGCCCCTATTTCTCTTGTTTCTGTAAGTTGCCTCTTAGTTAATGAGTAGGGCAAAAAGGAGCTGAAGAAATTCCAGACTTAATTTATGAAGGCTTAATGATCTTAATTGTCAGAATAGAATCGCAAAGAGAAAGTGGTTGCAAATAAGGTGCCACTTTTACAGAAAGCCCCACTCCCAGACACATCCTCCTTTTAGATTAAAAAAAAAATAGAGCCATGGTCTGGGGGTTTCCAGGCAGTCCAAGGAAATGCTCTACACTTTATGATACTCTTTTGATTCTCATCACTCATGAAATCCAAGTGGAGTATGAATTTGTCTGCCTTTGAGCTATTTGTCGCAAGCCTCAGTGCAAGAAATGCCACAAAAGAAGAGGACAGTAAACACCCAAGTGGCAGTGGGAATGATTCTCCTGCTTTTTCTGGGCTGCCAGCAATCAAAAGAGACTTCATGGAAGCCCAGAAAATTATCCCTTATTTTTAAAGCGATATGGTATCAGTAATATTTCAGTAATATTTCAGCAAGTTCCTGAATTATGCCCACGATAACTTGACTGTTGTGAGTAAATTGAAATCTTGTTATCTGCTCTGCTGAGTGCTAGTTTCAGAAAGGACAAAATTCAGTCAGAATGAGAAATCTCACTTAGACTAGCAGTGAAAGCTGGGCAGGAGTTTTAAAATGGAAAAAGTTGTCTTGCTGTCTATGTCAGAAAAAAAAAAAATCCCTTTTAATTTCCAGACTTCTTTAATGTAATAGAGCAGCAACAAAAATTTCCAAAATCACATCAATTTCTCTAGCAAACAGCTAAGGGTGTCAAAGAAAGTGACACAGAGTATGAGTATTCAGTTCACAGGTGCTTTTCTCAAGGTAGATAGCCCAGAGAACATGATACATCATTGAACAGATTTTTATAATCGCCTCCACCCTCTCATCAATAAATACACCTGCTTCACCAGAGGTCATACCCATTTTCTCCTTGCTCAGTACAGCTGGTGGATTACTATGCAATCTGCACCACTCAGAAGAGTTAACTCTGTCTTCTAGCATGGGAACCCTCTGGCACTTACAATACACTTTAATTTTACTCTGTATTTCAGTGCTGAATACCACGGGGTAAGTAGCACACTACTGAATGTAACTTAATTCAGGAAGCTTAGTTGTTAATGATACATGTCCTTTCTTCACTTTTAAAATGTGTAATGTTTCTTCCCTTTTTAAAATGTGGAATGCTGTACAACTGATTCATGTCATTTTTTAAAATAAATAATTTAAATTTGTGGTTGCTTAATTCTGCTCTGGCTTCTGTCTGAGAGAGAAACCTGTAACACATGGATTTCTAAAAGCACATCTGAAAAGAAGAGATCTGGACAAATAACCACAATACTTATAAAACTCTCTTGACTCTGAATATACCTACAGTAACCTTTGCTTTAGGATTTGCCTGATGTATAACAGTTTAAAGATAACACTGAATAGAGTCTAAGTGCCAACTTGTCATGGCTTTCTGTTACTAATGGAAGAAATCCAAGAAGGACTGAGAGGAAAACTTTCTTACTTTTTCTGTCTTTACATATTTTTTTTTCCTCCTTAGCCCGAGCTCAGTCTGTTTTCCAGTTGCTTGCTGCATTTCATTGCATCATTTCACAATAAATGTATTGTGATATTTGCTCCTAATCTCCCTAGTTTTCTGAATGTCATTCCTTGGATTTTGAGCAGTGCAGGCATTCCTTGTGCTGCATTCACTTAAGGACAGATTCTCTATACTGTGTCAAGTGCAATAAGGATAATAAAGGAGGGAGCACCACAGAGTTTGCAACTGAACCCTGCCTCCAGAAACTGGGGACCTTCCCTTCCCTGTGCAAAACACCCAAAGAGCAGAGCCATTTACGTTGTGATCTGTGGTGGGATTTTGGTCTTGTGTCAACTCATCTCTGCAGGACTTTGTAGCACACAAGGACTGTGCATTTGTAACTGCTTTTGGTTTACAGCATTTTGAGGGTAAATAAGAAGAGCTGAATGAAATGAAAGCTTTGTGTCTTGAGAGATTTGCAGGGGCTAAAGAAAATATGTAGCCTTCCAAGAAGTAACCGAGTTACAGTACACTGGCTTACTTGCATTTACACACTTTGCTTTGCAACAGTGGGGATAATAATGCCATGAGCAAGTTAACAGAAAGTCTTTGCTATTATCCTGGTGTTGTCTGAGCTGAGATGTATATCCATCCATCCCTCTGCAGCTCTCTGTGCCCAGGAGAACTCCTCTCATTCCAGTTCAGTGGGATACAGAGCAGATGAACCTTCTCACCTTTGACTCACTCTCAGAACTTTGCCATGAAGGAGTAACTTCCATAAGGGAAGAGAAAATCAGATTTGGTGGAACTCTAGGTCTATTCAGTTATGCAGTGAAACACCCAGAGGCATAAACTGAGGTCCCAACATTCATTCTTAAACAGTTTTTGAGCCACTAATTCCACAAGGGCTTCACTCTGTTTTTTCTTTACAGGATCAAGCAAAGACCAAGAGGTGGCTTGAGGACATGGGATCCTGAAACAGGTAACTGCATGTCAATAGTGCTGATAACATCTCAGGTAGATTTTGGACATGCTGGCTCCTCCTCCTCACTTTAATGTGTTGTGTTTCAGCTTACCTCACCAGATGTGACTTTAACAATAACTCAAGGCCATTCTGTGACTGGACCCAGCCTTGCAATGTCAACCAGGGAGTGTGGATACGAACCAAGCATGACACTCCAACTGATGGAACAGGTCCTGATGGAGACTATCCTGATGGGAGTAAGTGCTTGGTTGTGGTCTTGTTGATATTTCTTTTTTGAAGACAGCTTGACTACCTTTATTCCTCTTTCTTTGAAAGAGAAAAGAGATTCATGAAGCCCGTTGAAATGTGTCGGATTTGTTTCATGCCAACACCTGTCTTTGACTTTTCACCGTATCAGACAGGAGTGAATTAAACTGGCTTGCCCATCACTGATATCTTTATCAGTGCAAGGAAGTAAAAGAAAGCTAATTGTATCATGCTTAAGGCCTCATAGAGAATATAGTGACATATAACAGATCCTTTTTCAAGGGAGGGCTTCTGGCCAAATTACACTGATACCAGTTTATGGCAACAAATGTAATGATTACTGCACAGGCACAAGATAAAATTCACACTAGCTAGTTAAAAAATCAAATCTGAAATTGAAGAATATTTTTAAAAACTTGTCCTCTGATACCTGTGATTTAAAAACTGGAGTCTAACGTGGTCACAGTATCAAAGAAATACTCCATGGTTCCATCTCTGTGTGTTTGAACTGCTATCCTTACCCCAGCAGATCCATTTAGGGGGATCAGTCTGCAGTCATACAGCTCTCTGTAATTATTCCAAGACCGAAAGGTCAGCTACTGTCAGAGTCAGTAAGCGGATTAGAACAGTATTAGTTGGGATTGTTGCTAAATAATTTTCTGCATTTTTACTATTTTGATAATAACAATTAAAATTGCCTGTTGGAAGAAGATTTTTTTTTTTTGCATTTGGATTAACAAAAATAATAATGTTTTGCTTTTTGAATCGACACAAACCATATCACTTAAATGTGACTTAGATTTTCTTGCCAACTTAAATCTATGACTGAATGTTAGATGCTATGTGTGGAGCCATACTTTACCATACAGAATTTGTCATCCATTTATTTTTTATTATTTTCCATAGTCAGATGGGAAAGACTTGATTTTAGCTGCACTGGGGAAATGTAATTTTGATCTTAGCCCACACAAAGCAAAAACTTCAGCCCTAGTAAAGCAAAATCTGATTTCATATTGAACCAATCAGATTAAAGCATTTCAAATCCTAAAGAAACACTGAAAGTCCCTGAATTTTGAAAAAATTCCTTCCTCTTCATAATGTCAAATATAAATATTTTGAAAGAAATATCAGCATTGCTTTCTATTTCTTCTATTTTGAGACAAAGCCAAATGCTGACAGTTTAGAGTTTTCCTTGTAGCAGGGATTTACTCATCCTGAGGCCAAAATATTTATTAAAAATATATATCCCACAGGAGAAAGTGTATAGAAGATTGCATTGTTTTCCTTTGAGGAAAGTAGAAACTGAACATGGATCAGTGTGGCAGTGTCTGGAGGTGTTGTCTCTTGAAAGAGTCCTACGTCTTTTATTGTGATCCCAAAATAACTGTTCTTGTGAAATTAAATATATTTGCTTCGCTCTCAGGCTCACATCTACTTTGCATAACTACACAGATTAACCATTGCAATGTGAAGTCCAAACACCCTTTGCTTTGCTTCTTTACATGGATAATGATGCTCTTAATTTCTTCCAGAATTGGGTTGCATTTCGGTTTTAGATGATACCTAATAAGTTATCAGAAGATTCAACCATATTTTAATTTTTTTTCACTCTGCAGAAGGTTATTTCATCTACCAAGAAGCAAGTAATCTGATCCCCTATGACACTAACAGGCTGGAGAGCCCAGATACTGTAGTTTCTGGAAAAATATGCATAGACTTCTGGTACTACATGTTTGGCTCAGAAGAGATGAATGAGCTGAGAGTGCTTATCCAAGATGGCACACAGGAGTCTGTTCTGTGGTATCGTAAGGGAAACCAGAGTTCCTTCTGGACCTATGGTGCCATCACTCACACTTTTCCAGCACAGAGGAAGATAAAGGTAATATATTTGCAGAATATATTTCTTTGTACATTGTCAGCACTTGTTCTCCCCTTGCAGGCTGCAAAATGTTGTGCATGTAAGTTAGAAAATATAACCAGGATTTGCTTGGTTTATATTTTGTGAATAGAATGGCCTCATGATTTCTGTCAATGAACTAAGAGAAGAAATAAACAACCTCCTAGTTTCACCAGTGCTGTTAGTTAAGGGATAAAATTCAGTTTAGTCTTCTGTCTTTTTCCTTCCTTTCCTCCTTAATTTTATCATGAAGTCAATGACTTTAGACCTCTTAATTAAATGTAGGTTTATCTGCTGTGAGTTTCAAGGTTTGAGCTTTGGGGTGGTGCCTGCATTGGACTCCTCTGTAGACTCCAGACCACTAATTCTCATAAATCATTTATAAATCAACAAAATAGATGATGATGTTTCTTGCAGTCCTCACCATATTAAAGAATATATATTCCTTTAGCTGAGGGAAACTAAGAAAGCTGTTATAAACTCATCTTGCCGATTGCTGTTTTTAGCAATAAAGCAGAGTGATTAGTTTGAAAACATGCTAAGATAAATGGTCTTGTGTTTGCCTAAACATCTCTGATGCAGGCATCACTTTGTGTCCTGCCTAGGTAATTTTTGAGGCTGTCCGAGGACTGACAGAGTATGGGGATACAGCACTGGACAATGTGAGAGTAAGGGATGGACCCTGTGGTAAGTCTGTGTTTGCACCTGAGTCAATGCTACTTCCTCCTCTCTCTTTAAGCTGTTGACCATTACTGTATTCCATATACAATATAGCAACCCCTCAGAACTTCAAATTACAAAAGAGAAATGGCAAAAACTTTACACCTCACTTCATTTAAATGTTATGTGTTTTGCTGTAACTTCTTCCTAAATCTTTCCTCATCACCTCCAACATCCAAGACAAGCTATCCCTTTCTCTGCAAATCTGACCTTTTTCACCAGGTCCAGCAAAATCTACCTTCACTTCTAAGTCTGAAGTGCATCTCTAAACCTAGACAAGGCTATGCACATTTATCTTGGATTCCAGATTAAATGGTCTAATTGGCATTTGACAGCAAATATCAGTTCATGCAAGCTCATTAAATACACAGTACAACCATATGTCACCAAAAGAAATAACAATGAGTCAATAACTCTAAGTGGCACTACCAGCTTTGACTACAAATCAGCAATTTGAGCTTGATCTCTCACCCTGTAACAGCTCAGCCAAGACTGGCACAAGCTGTGCTTGTCTGGAATCCGTTTTTACTGACAAGCATGCAATACCTACAAAAGGTGAATTGAACAAGAAATCTGCTGAAAAACTTACAGAAAGTGTCATTAGGTCTTAATAGGTGTTGTTCTTCATGAAATACTACTCATAAAATGACATAACATATTTCAAATTTACACTACCTGTGACAAGGATTTCCTTTCATGTCCACATCCTGTGATCATATGATTTTATTTAAAATTCCTTGAAAAAGACTTGGGGCCTTATTTTGTTTGAGGGCTGGGGAGAGCCATTTCTTAATTTCTCCAGTTGCATTAGCACATGATTCAGCCACTGGATGGTGCACAAAGGTAACTCCGAGAGACAAGAGCTTCTCTGCTCGTCTCACTCTCATACCTGCCAACACTCACTGACAGTAGGACCTTCATGTGTCTTAACATACACCAGAGGGAGTCACACACCCAACTGTAGATACTCTTCCATCTCCTGAGAGGAGCCCGAGCTCAGTCACTGTGATCAAACTAACAATCAGATGAGCTTTCCTAAGAGTTAAAAACCCCCACATCCCCGATTTTAAACACAGGCAGTTCTACTTGCTTCACTGAAGTACTTCTAACTTTATGCTTGTGAAGAGTAAGTGAAAATTCCTGTATGTTGGTGTGTAAATAGGGTTCACTCTGTAATGCTGAAGCTCATTGTATTGCTTTCTCTTTTCCACTAACAGAAGCTGTCCCTACACCTGTACCACCAACACCTACACCAACAGAACCTACACCACCTCCAGTGACGGGTAATTTTAGCCAACCACATATATGACTCAACGGGTTGTAGGACACTTACATTTTTTACTAGCAGTACTGCTTCTTTGCTTCAGTTAATTTCCATGGGTGTTTGTCTATGATGTTGCTTCATGCCGTACAAATAAGCCATTTCTGTTTCAGTTCTTCCACATGTAATATACAAAACGAGAGTGATTGTGCAGTGGGAAAACACGATGAGGTGGGCTTTTGGGATGAGTCTGTGTGTTAATGAGAACTTATTCCTTTTTCCTGTCTCCAGAAGCTATTTGCAGTATACATGGGGATCCTCACTACAACACCTTTGACAAGCAGCGTCATGACTTCATGGGCACCTGCACCTACACCCTCTCCAAGCTGTGTGAGAGCAACAGCTCCCTGCCCTACTTCAACGTGGAAGCGGCCAATGAGCACAGGGGAGGCAACACCCGTGTGTCCTATGTCCAGTACGTGGATATTGATGTCTATGGCTACAGGATCAACCTCGGTCAAAAAAGAGCTGTCAAGGTAAGGTTGGAGCCCACTGTCTATCATTCATAACTCGTAGCATGAATGAAGAAATTGTTGTACAGTGACTACAAATTTCTAGCACCCATAGAGTAATATTTAGAGGGCAGTCAAATATTTAGGAGCAGGAGTAATGTGGAGTTCTTAAACATGGGAATTTCAAAACTGAAAGCATAGGCTAAAATTCTGTGCTCTGTTGTTGAAAGGTGGGTTTAGAGCTGGCACTCCATATGGGGTTGATGGGCAACACTACCTTTCTAACCTGCTCCCTATGCTCAAGTTTGGCATGTAACAGGGAGCAAAGAGGCTCTGAATTAGCTGTCTCTTTGAATGAGGTAGTCATTTCCCAGTCCTGTGTGGTAGCCTGTAATACTGAACACTTCTCACTGATTTCTACTTATTCCACTTCACTGTTAACTTCATTTAAAACCTGGCCTTTGCCATAAAGCAGGGCCAGGTGGGAGTCCTGGAGTGACAATCTGATGACTCTCCTTACACTGATTGTATACTTGGCCAGCTATTGCATCCTACAACTTCTTTATGGATCTTTTCCATAAAGGGCCAAGACATTAGAAATGGTTGAGCTAAACCCACAGTAAATGAGCTGGTCGCCTTTCATTTCCACCCTTCTTGTAAGAAATACTACAGTGATTTAAAAGAGGCAAAGTTTTGAAGGTACACTGAAACTTTTCCCATCTGGTCTTAGAGACACAGAGAACTCATATGTCCTCATTTGTCCAACAGCCTCTCTCATAGCTTTCCCCTCTATTTAATCGTTTTATTATAAAAAAGAATACGTCTGTAGGCAGTTGCTGCAGACAGACCATGCTAAGTCTTGAACTTTTGCCAGTTATGTCTAGCTCACCAAGACAACAATTGCAGGCTATGTTGTAGCCACATTGTTATGGCCTCAAACCCTAGATTATGTGGCCATATACACCATTCCTGGTAAATTAGCACAGAGTTCTTGCTGCTCACTGTGTCAATATAGGGATCTAAGAGGGTCACCATTAAAAGTGCTTCTTTTCAAGTGCTTACAATACTTGTCCTTCTCTGTGCCTGCAGGTCAATGGAGTCAGCCAGGTGGTCCCTGTGACCTTGGCCCCAGGTGTCAGTATTTCCTTCAGTGGGCAGTATGTTGTGGTTACTACTGACTTCGGGCTGCGAGTCAAGTTTGATGGAAATCACAGAGCAGAAATCACTCTTCCCAGTACCTACATGTCTAAAGTCTGTGGAATGTGTGGAAATTACAATGGGCACAAAGCAGATGACTTTCTCAACCCAGATGGAGAGATGGAACCAAACTCAACCAGCCTTGGCAACAGTTGGCAGGTTTACAATGACTCCAGGTAGGACTCCAGCCAGGATGTCAGGTCTTGCCTGTTGGCTATGCAATGACCAGTGTTTTATGCAACTGTTGCATGGGGATCAAAAATGTCAGACACACATGGGATAAAATCTATTCTTGTCGGTGTACTTATTTATCCATCTGGGTAAAATTTCACAGAAAATTGAACTGTGCTTAAAAAGAGAAAATTTCTTAGAGTTCTAGAATTGTTTAGGCTGGAAAAGACCCTTAATGTCAGTGAGTTCAACAGTTAACCCAGCACTGCCATATCCACTGACAAACCATGTCCTCAAATGCCACATTTAGGCATCTTTTCAATACCTCCAGGGATGGTGACTCTACCACGTCCCTGGGCAGCCTGTTCCAGTCCTCAACAACCTTTTTAGAGAAGAAATTTTTCTTAATATCTAATCTAAACCTCCCCTGGTGCAACTTGAGGCCGTTTCCTCTCACCCTGTCTCCTGTCCCTCATCTCACTACAACCTCTTTCAGGGAGCTGCACAGAGCAAGGAGATGTCCCCTGAGCCTTCCCCTCCCCAGGCCTAACAACCTCAATTCCCTCAGCCACTCCTCATAAGGCTTGTGCCCCAAACCTTTCACCAGCTCCATTGCCCTCTGTGGATACAGCCCAGCATCTCAATGTCATTCTGGTAGTGAGAGGCCCAAAACTGAACATAGGAATAGAGGTGTGGCCTCAACAGTACCAAGGACAGGGGAGCGATCCCTTCCTTCTTCCCCTTCAAATCTTACTGCACATATGCTTTGTGCACAAAGAGAGTCCATTTGGGGTGGGGGAATTGTTTTTGTTCCTTCACATCATAATGTTTCCTCAAGAAAAGCTCAGGCTTCTGCTGGGCTCAGGCAGCCAATACCATGTGGCCTCACCATGGGCAAGGGCTTTGTCCCTATTGCTCAGGACTGGATCCTGACAGGTGCTGGGCACTGCACACACAGCACCCATATTTTCACATCACACACCCCTGGAGAGACCTCTGGGCCTGAGTTTTAGGATTACTTACACATTGGGGTTTTCAGGAACAGCAGCCAATTAAATCAGAAAAAAAAAAATGTATTTGTTCATGTCTCCATAAGTGGTCTCTTTAGGCACCCTGATGCAACCCAGGGCACACAGCTGCAAGCAAACAGTGCTCCCATATAAGAGATACTGCCTTTCTCATTTGCTTTGCCTTGCTGATAGGAGAAAAAGGCCATGGGGGCTTCTTTTGTCCTCTACTGCTGTTAGAGCAAACCCAAAGAAAGAGTAGGTTACATACAAACACAGGCCAGATGGGAAGAATGATCTGTGAGTTTTAGCACTAACTTGGCTTAATTCCTGTTGAACATTTAAATGTGCATTTTAGTATTTGAATAAAACACTCAAGGTGCCCACTAAGATTTCAGTTATTGTTTTAGTATATGAATGCTAATACTTGAAGACATTGTTTCAACACTTCTGAGATACTTGCTTTGTTATTAATTATTTCACAATATGTTATTTAATAGCAGTAGGAGTTGCACTTTGAATGCTTTCACTTTCTAATTCCCCTTCCATGTAAACAGCCTGACTTACCAGAAAGCCAAAAATAAATAGCTGGATTTTGTCCAGGCCTCTCAAAGATTATCAGGTTGAGATAATTTTTAAATCTGAATCTCTATCCCAAGAGTTTGAAACAGAGGGATTGGAAATACATCATGTTTAGTCTGGGAAGAGACCTGTAGTTTTGGTAGATGTGATTTCAAAAGCATCTCAGGTGCTAGTGAATCCAAAATTTATCCGTTAATTTTTCCACATCTTTTTTCTTTTTTTCCACATTAGGTGCTCACCAGATGATGGCCATACTCCAAACTGCACTGATGATGAAAAACACATGATCCAAAGCAGTGCATACTGTGGTCTGATCACAGATCCAAATGGTCCATTCCAGAACTGCCACTCATTAGTCGATCCACAGAGTTATTTTGAAGATTGCCAGTATGATCTCTGTGAACTTCATTTGAACAATGCAGCCCTCTGTGAAAGCCTACAGGCTTATGCAGATGTGTGCCAAGCTGCAGGAGTCCAGCTGGCACCATGGAGAAATGCGACCTTCTGCCGTATGTATCAAAGATTGCTAGAAATTACCACTTGTCAAGAGGGTATAATGAGGATTTCCTGAAGACAGAGCATTACAACACTGTTTTGAATTCATCTAACACTGAGAATCTTAACTGATCAGGCCAAAAATTTCAGGGTTGTATCTAGTTCCTCGGTTTGTTTCCTTTGGGAAGATGCTAGTGAAAATAGTCCAGCTGCTTTGAATGAAAGGAAAAAATATCACCTAATCCATTTTAAAATAGAATTGGAGACTTTTCCTTTGAATTTTTCTCTGCGAAGAGAGCAGGATGGAGGAACACATCTGACAAGCTGAGCAGGAGATCTGGAATAAGGGGAGGAGAGTCTTTTTACGACAATCAGTGACACAGACTCCCATATGTATAAGAGAGTAGGGAGTGCTGACCATTCTTTCCTATTGGACATGGAGGAAAGCATCAGAGTGTCCTGTACAGGTGCAGTCATTCTTGGTTTCAGATGGAAAAGGAGGCAACACAGATAGGCAGCCTGGAATTAAAGGCCAGGACAGAAGTCAAAAGTCTGTGCAATGGAGATTCTAACAATGCTACTGAGGTTGGAGAAGGCAGGGGGAGTAGGGAAGAGATGGAAAAGACAGAAATGCACAAAGGCACAAGACAAAAGGTGTCAAGTATTGAAGTAATAGATGTCTGTGCTAGGGACTAAGTAGGAATAATGACCTTTCTTTTGTGAGTATTGGTAAAGAGTAAATAATGAACATTTCTCAAGCATTCAGACTTATAGGGGGAAAAAATCCGTATTATTTTTACAACAAACTTTAAATACAATTTGAAAAGTCTGAACAGATCTATTCCCACCAGAAACAATGAAAGGAACAGGAAATAGTAATTCAGTGACCCATGTGCCTTCTGTGTTGAAAGAGGTGGGGAGAATAAAAAGCTTGTCTGAAAACATTGGAATTACTGAAACCTAATTTCTTTTCTGACTTTTGTTTCACATTTGTCTTCAGTCTCTATCTGCAGCATTTTCTTGGCTGGGGATGTTACTGAGGCTTTCCCTCCTAGAGGTTCCATGGTTTCTAAGCAGGAGTGAGCTGTCTCTGCATCTCTTCTTTCTGCTGAAAGAGCTTGCAGGATCTCTCCTCCTTGCCTTCTGCCAATTTCATTTAATGAACCTTTATATACTTTTATCTTTTGCCAACCTCTCCAACTTATTTCCTGTAGATCACCTACAGGATCTAATTAAGTGGGAGGATAGGCAGAGAAATATACAATGTTATTGTATTATCTCTGTCTCCTTAGAAAAGCAGGCTAAAGATGGAGTGAGAAAATATGTCATTAAAAATTGTCCCACGTCACATAAACATCTAGAAGCTGAAAAACATTGCTTAGGAAGCTTCAGTTCTCAGACCTTCTCATCAGAACATGACAGTGTTTAAAACATCTAATTACAAAGGGTAGTTATATGTCATGCATGTAGCAAAATATAAAAATAGAATAGAGCACTTCTACATCCTGATTATTTAACAAACCTTAAAGACCTGAGTGAAGTGAGAAAATAATAACTAAGACATTGCAACATGACTGGAATTAAATATCAAATCTATAAACTAAATATAGAACGTCTAGGGCAAATAGCTAACATGAAAGTGATATCATCTGTCCAGTGCAAGAATTCAAGAAATCATCTTCATGTCCTAAGAAATGCTCTCTCTGAGTGAAAGTTTAGATAGCCAAACTCAAGTGTGGTAGGAAAACAAAGGCATGCACGAAAATGCTGCTAATTCCAAGATGTTAACAAACATTTCAAAAGAAATCAGAATATGATATTAAACAACACCCAGTACTTAAATAATTAAAAAATACTAATTTTTTTTCTCTTTTATTACATAGCATTGGCCTGTCTGGCCAACAGTCACTACGAGCCCT
>VZRO01000868.1:0-21962 GCA_013397915.1 Daphoenositta chrysoptera
TTCCAGGAAAATCTTTGGTGCACGACAATCTTACTGAAGATCTTCCTCAGCTGTAGAACAGGAACAATTTATTTATTCTCAATGTCAGCATAGATTCAGTACTGAAATTTAAAGGTCTCTAACGTCTTAGAAGTCTTTTGAATGATTTCTTGATATAATCTGGCACTGTGGCACAAAAGCAGCTTTATGAGGTCCATGATTCCGTATTTTTTATGAATCAACATCTGGCTAGAATTTTGCAGTTGTAAACTCACGTCATACGTTAAAAAAAGTACTTCATGCATTTTTTTCACAGCCTCAATCTAAAAATTGGAGCATCAGCTGATGCCTGTAGAGCTGTCAAACAAAATTCACTTTATGATGTCAGCCTATGTAGTAGTTTTTTATTTCAGATCTTCAAGCTTCCTGTCATTGGCAGAATGTAAGAAAAAACCCAAAAAACAAAACAAAACCAAAAAAAAAAAAAAAAAAAAAAAAAAAAAAAAAAAAAAAAAAAAAAAAAAAAAAAAAAAAAAAAAAAAAAAAAAAAAAAAAAAAAAAAAAAAAAAAAAAAAAAAAAAAAAAAAAAAAAAAAAAAAAAAAAAAAAAAAAAAAAAAAAAAAAAAAAAAAAAAAAAAAAAAAAAAAAAAAAAAAAAAAAAAAAAAAAAAAAAAAAAAAAAAAAAAAAAAAAAAAAAAAAAAAAAAAAAAAAAAAAAAAAAAAAAAAAAAAAAAAAAAAAAAAAAAAAAAAAAAAAAAAAAAAAAAAAAAAAAAAAAAAAAAAAAAAAAAAAAAAAAAAAAAAAAAAAAAAAAAAAAAAAAAAAAAAAAAAAAAAAAAAAAAAAAAAAAAAAAAAAAAAAAAAAAAAAAAAAAAAAAAAAAAAAAAAAAAAAAAAAAAAAAAAAAAAAAAAAAAAAAAAAAAAAAAAAAAAAAAAAAAAAAAAAAAAAAAAAAAAAAAAAAAAAAAAAAAAAAAAAAAAAAAAAAAAAAAAAAAAAAAAAAAAAAAAAAAAAAAAAAAAAAAAAAAAAAAAAACCAAACCAAAAAAACCCAAATATTTTCTTTTAAAGTCAGGAAATAAAATAATATTAAATGTCAAAAATATTTGTTTTTATTAAAATAAGACACACATGTTTTTGCAGAAACAAAAGATTATTTTATTCCCTGAGTTATCTACAAGAAAGAGACAAAAAACTGGCAAGATATACATGTTCTGGATAACAAGCTCCTACAAACTTACTTCAGGGACAACATTTAAAGAAACATTGTAGGACTAACCAAAGACAATTTTTTTTCATAACCAAAGACAATTTTTCTCACAAAATGAGATTTCAGGTGCATGACCTAGTGAGGAATCATCGGGTATCTATCCCTTGTCTCCCTTCCTGACAGCCTATGCCACAGCAAAGCATAAAATACTGTCAAAGGCATCCAGTTTGCACTTTGTGACAGCATACAACAAACCAAAAAAGCAGAGACGTTATCCATCATCTGCTGAGAAGAGTGTAACCCCTCAGGCAAGGGAATGGAGTAGACAAATGCTGCAGCTATGCAATTTGTCACAATTAATTAGCTCATTATTAATGTATTATTATTTAATTTTGTTAAGTATGATCTAATCAAATAAGTAGACATTTTTCATGTCTTGAAAATTTTAAAATGAGAATTAAGACCCAATGTATTTAGACAAACATGAGCAGGGGATTGAGGGAAGAACTCTGTCAGCAGCAAAACAGAAGTTACTGCAGAGTTCTGCCCCACCCTTCAATCCCCACTGTCCTCCTGGTTTTGGAAAAGTAAAAACAACTCCTCAGCATCCCTCTGCCTCTGACCTCTCTTTCTCTGTTATCTGTAACAGTCAGATCAAATTAAGGACGAGTTTTGAAAACTGCAGGAAACTTTACTGACTATACATGAGAAGTGGTGCAAGAATGAACCTGGTGGAGAAATGAAGAGACATTAATGAAAAATTAGCTGAAAAGGTGTGTTCTGTGCAGATATGTATTGAGACACCAAAAAATGAAAAGAATTTTTTTGGGAGATCTATAATTGGAAGGAAAAAAATGCAATGTTTAGAGACAGCAAGTCAAGAATAATGTTTGTGAGACAACCAGAAAGGGTTTCATGAAATTACCTAAAAAATTAGCTCTGATTATTCTAATAGGAAATGGGAAATAAAACAGTAACTCCATCCAATCAACTGAAACAGAGCTACTTTCAGTGCGGCACAAAAAAAAAAATCTTTAAAAAACTATGTATTTTTTACTATTTTCCATCATCAATCAATCAAAGACATAGTTTTTTTTTTTTTGTTTTGTTTTTGTTTTTTTTTTTTTTTTTTAATTTGGGTTTACATCATTTGCAGCTTAATACCTTTTGAATATCCAATATCTTCTGGATTATATGTTACATAATTTTGCAAATACATGGTTATATATGTGTACATATATATCCCATATGTTTGCAAAAGCAGTGAGTAATCAGTTCAATCTATGGATGAGACTAAAAATACAGTTCTCACACTGGAGTGGGAAGAAGCTGAGATAAACATCTACTTAATTTTGCCTCAGGTTGGGTTCAGCCCTACTCTAGGGTTTCATTAGCCATTCCAGCAATTTATATTTTGCTCATGATCTCGCTTCATCTGCCTAGAGCTTTCAGTGTTTTCGTCAAGCAAGACTATGCTAAGGATAAAATAAAAGGAAAATAATAAAAATAATAATTTTAAAACAAAATTAAAAAAACCTGAAACAAATAAATTAAAAAAAACCTGGAACAAACAACTGGAATGTTTGCTTGTTGTCTCTGGAAAAATGCAAAAAAGGAGGCTTACCATTTTACTTTTTAGAATTTACTGGGTTTGAGATCAGGACATAATTCATCGTTTCATCCAGCAACTATGTGCGCTGATTTAATTAGAATTGTATTACCCTAAATATTGCAAATAATGCATTCTTCAGTGGGATCTCCTCGTAAAAACTGAATCAGCAGAGCATCAGCAACATAAAAATACAGATTTAGTGATGTGATTAGTCTCCCTGATATTAATGCATATTGGGATGCTAGGTGGGAGGGTTTTCCCTCCAATGTGAGTAGCAAAAGAGAATACCAACACTGTCAGCCACTATGTCAGCATTGCTAGCCTTTAATTATTACTTGTTAGGTCTTCAGAATATATTTAATAAAAAACAGGACAAAATTCTCTTTCAGGAACTCTGGTTTGCTCTTCTTTAGACTGCTACGTAATCATGGAATCACAGAACGGTTTGGGTTGGGTGGGGATCTTGAAGATCATCCAGTTCCAACCCCTGCAGTGGGCAGGGACACCTTCCACAGGACCAGGCTGCTCAAAGCCCCACCCAGCCTGGCCTGGGACACTTCAGGGATGGGGCATGACAATGCTCATCTGCCTCATCTCTCACTTTTGTGACTTCAGGATGAGCCCCGGCTCTGAAACACTCAAGCAATATTTCTGTCTTTTGGAAGTTTAACTACCACAATGCATGAAAAATGCTAATGGATCATTCATGAGAGACCATGAATCAAATAAGTTATCTGAGCAAGTAGCAAAGAAATCTCAGCACTATTACAATTCTAATCTTCAGAGATAAAAGATGAATTTAGCTCAGTGACAATCAGTCCCTTATTGAGAGTTCCACGGAGTTTACTGTATCACATTTTTTTCCTTTTCTATATCTGTATCTGCATATATTGGTGATATTTGAATTATTTTTCAGTAGTCAATACTGGTGTTAAGAAGTCAAGCCAACTTTCAGAGCAGTCAGCTTGAAACATGAATAGCAAATAAATTACTTGTCAGTGCCATAAAGAACTGACACACATCTCCTGAAATGAACTGTGTCATTAGAGTTATTGCTCCAAAAAACCCAGACAAAAACCCCTCTCCAAACACAGAGTGATGCTGTATTTTCTAAAAGGAAATTTCTAGAGCACCCTTACAAAAGCCTCTGAAGCAGCAGAGAGGGTGGTGGAAGGAAGGCAGACATTGATTTTAGTCAATATTGTCTTGTGACTTCAATAACATGGAACATCTTCATTTTCTTCAATTCTACTGAAACAAAAGGCCCAGAAAGCTTTCTCTTGTGTTTCCCACTCTCTAGTTAGCACTATCAGAAAGTGCATTCTTGCAAGACAAAGGATTCAATTATTTATCAACAACACAACCGAAAGAACTGTCTAAGACAGATTTTTAATTCTCAAGCTGTGCCTTCATCTTTGCAGACTCAAACCCCATCTTTGCTTGAAGTTTAGTCTAGATTTCTTGAACACAGCAGATGTGACTTTCTGCAACAATCCCACAAAAAATAAAGTATAAGCCACTGAAAAGAGATGATGTGGAAATATAAATTTGGATGTTTCCCTTCCAAGGATGCATACAAGATTCTTTACAAGTCTCCACCAAAACACTTCTTTCAATTCCCCAGCACCTTCCTGTGACTTGCAATAATTTATAAAAGCTATTAAAGAAAGAAAAAAGAACTAAACACTTGCCACAAGGTGGCCAAATAGTAGCATATTTCAATTTCAGTAACTTAAACAAATTATGATTATAATGATAAAAGGAACAAGTACACTAGCATTATTCTTATTTACATTATTACATGCCCTAATCTCGCCAGTGCAATGATTTCTGTTTTACTTGTTGTACATATTCCCATATTAATCTTATTATTGCAAGAATACCCTTTTTTTTTTTCATCAGCTTGCCTTGCATTTGTTTACATATAAATCATATGCATTCAGCCATCTTTCACTTATAGGTCAGATTTTATTGGTCTCTGTTTGATATTCATCTTATTCTAGCAAAGAGCTTTCACTTCTCTTGTCAGCTTCTATTGAACGTTTTTGTATTGATCTTTTCAAAGTAACAGCCTTCCACTTCCATATCACTTTCATAGGTATCATATTCATTTTTATATTGAAGTCATCATTTTGATACTCCTCTGCCTTTTTCCACACTATAGCCTTTTTACTGCTAAAAGCACTTTAAACGCTTGATGTTGACATTACTGTTCCCTGCTCGGGAGGACAATCCAAAACCCAGAGATGACTTTGTTCAGTGTCTCTTACAGTGCTAAATTCAGAGCACTCTTAGATGACACCTTTTTATCTTTACACAAAACTGTCCCCTCTTCCAGTTAGGAAGAAAAATAGTTTAGGAAGAAAAACAAAATAAAATTTCATAGTAGAGTAACCTTGTCTCACACACACACAGAGAAAGAGAGAGAGTGAAAGCTGCGTATCTGTTTTATGGTAGACAAGTAGGACAATTGACTTTTTTTACTTGTTTATGAAGCCTTTACAAAACCAAAACCTTCCACAATGGTCAGTAAATATTTCTCCAAAATAACTTAAGAATTGGTCCTTCTTCCCTAGGACTTCATCTCCACGCCACTTCACGTCCACTTACCCGCAGTGAAACACATTCTTCTTGTGGCCTGAAAATGCTGATGACTACTGGTTTCCAGATCTGAGCCCTAAAACACTCTACCTGCCCCACAAATTTTCTCAGTTCCACTTCAGACTAAAACAATTTAAAAAGTGCAGCAGTGCACAGCACATCTGCAAGCAGCACTGTGGGTGACCTATGTGGCGACAGCTTGGAAGGGTAGTAAAAATCTCAGCCTGGATAGGTATCATTATTGTGAAACTTAATTTTTAGCCATATAATACTGGTAAACAACAAAAAATAACAACTGTCAGTTAGAGGTTGCTACAGTGGAGAAGCTCTAGCCTACAGCTTAACTCCTTTTTTCACCACTGTTTTCTCAATAAAGTAAATACATCACCACACTTTCTGCAAGTTAATATTAAAGACCACATCAGGGTTTCATAATAACCATAACACAGTCCAACATTTTAAAACAAGTCAAATACAAAAATTTAGGTATGTATTTACTGAAAGACAAAGAAATTACTTTTTAAATTTAAAAAACACAACAAAACACGTATTTTTTAACATTAAAAAATTTGATCTCAAATCGTTTAACTCCTACAGTATGACTCTTAGTAGCACACGGCATCTCAAGATCAGCCCACTGATCTCTTAAGTAATAGTCACAATAGTGGATCAGAAAAATTAAATTAGTAGAAGTGAACTAAAAGAAAGAAAGAATTTTATAAATTTGGAAGACTAAAGGAACAAGCAGGCAACTCTTCCAGGTCACATGAAATATCAAAAGAGCAGAGCATTAGGGAGCAATTAATTTTCTAGAACAACACATTTCAGAGTCTTGCTGGTAGCCAAAAATGTCCTTCTTCAGCCAAAAGTTATCTATACAAATAGAGGTAATCCCACAATTAATCTTAACAATTAATGCCATTAATATTTCCCCTAGTGAATGTATTCAAAAAACTGTAGAAAATAATTATTCACAATGAAAAAAAAATCAGTGATGACTCACTGGACTACATTAAAAACATATTTACTGGGAACAAAAAAAAGACACAGAGAGAGCTACCCTGATTTAAGAGTTATGTAGCTCTATCATGATTGTTGACATCTATGCAAAATTTCCAAATAATTTTATTTCATACTTATACACTATGAAATGACATACGAAAGCAAATTTTCTTTATTTCACCTCAAAGTTAACCTCACTGTAAAGGTGCTGGGACAATTGGTCCCAATCCCCCAAAATACCCACCCCTTTGTACTTCTCCAACTACATGCTGCTCCTTAAATTGATATTATACAGTAATATAAGGCTTAGGTGCAGGAATGTAGGTTCTAAGTCCTTCATCTGCACAGACACATCAAGAGCAGAACTTTTCCCAAGAAACATAACAATGCAGCTACTTCAATCACTATTCTTTCAGAATTTTATTGGAAATTTATCAAAATTAGACAAACAAATCAAAGAAAAACAAAAAAAAAAAAAAAGGAAAAAAAAGGGACTTGGCATAATGGGATCTATAGAAGATGCTTTTCTATTTTATTTCTTCTAAAAAAGGTGATAAATAGACCAGTGTACAAATTTTCAGCTGCTTTTATTCCTAATGGAGCACTGTTATCATGTTGAAAGTACATTTCACTGATTTGATGTATTATTAAGCACTCTGCATGGTTCAAATGATCCATTTATAGTGGAACCTGAAAACATTCATTTCCATGCTGAAGCTTGCACCAGAAGGGTATTTGACCCAATTTTCTGCTTACTCGCAGTGAACAAAGTATGCTATTTATTACAATGTGTATCCATTACTGTAACATACGTATTAAAGCACAAAAGGTAGTTTCTGTTCTTTCATAAATTTAAATTGCTGGTGCTTCTAAGCCACTGCATTTCCAGTTACTGTAAGTGGAGTTTTCTTCACAAACAATCTGTGCACATCTCTGTTGAGAAAATAAAGCAAGGCATCACCTCTTGCAACAGCTGTCTGAAATTCACAGAATTTCAATTACTGAAAACTCAAACCCAAATGGTTTTCTTCTGAATTGGTTTCTCATTGAAGCTACCTACATATGTGTAACCTATATATATATATAGGTGTATATATGTAGATATATATATAGGTATAATGTGTGCAGAAGGTAGAACTCCTGGCTGAGAAAACCAATCTTTAGATTGGAAATGTCAGCGAGAACAGCAATTAACTTCAGGCTGGAATTAAAGGTGAGATGGAAGGAAGGAAGGAAGAACAAGACTGGACATAAAGCTGCTTGCACTGGGGCAGGTAAATCAAAGAACTGAGGGATGCATTGGCAATCAGTAGAAGAAATGAATTGCAAAAACAAGCAGAGAAAGACCAGCAAGTGAAAAAGCAACAGCATAAATCTGATGCCTTCAAAGATACAAAGAAAAAACAAGCAGCAGCAAATGAAGGAAACTAGAGAAAAACGGGCAGCTAATTCAAAAGGGATGGATGATACTGTAATTCCCCTGAGACTGCCTAAGACAGTACTTTTTTCAATACTTTAGAGATATGTCAGGATGACATATGTACATATTTAGTTAAAAGAATGGGAAAGAGAATTCTGGAAAATCACACTAACATCACTAAAAGTCTTTAGAAAACAGTGCTCAGGAAAATAGGCTTATTATAAGGTCCACAAATCATACAGGCATCCTGTCTCCTGGGAACTAAAATACATAAAATTGGAGAAGACCCCAACAATAGCAAGACAGAGATTACTGACAGTTTTTCGTGCTGGAACAAATAATTAAGCTTAAACCTCCTTCACACTGATCCAAAGCACGCATCACAGGTGACAAAAGATGTTCAAAGAAGTGTAGGCTCAGGTAATCCTCAGAAAGGTATCTTGCCCACAAAGGAAAAGACAATGGCCCAGAAAACAGAGTCATCACAGTTTGGTGATGTTCGACCACAATAAGCACAAAAACCATGTGGGTGAGTAAAGCTCTCAAGAGTTTCCAAAAATTCAGTGAGGAAAGTAGGGTCAAAGTTCATAGAATTTTTCAGTGAAAAGGGAAGAGTGTGAGACACTTGGGCACCACACTTCATGCAAAAACGCAGAGAAGGAATTATATAAATGAAGCAATTTTAAAAAGAAACATCTCAGAGTATCAAAAAGAACAGTATTACACTCAACACATCTGCTGTGTCATATCCACAGGAATTTTGCTTTGGCTACAGGTAAGAAAATGTAAAAGTGTGTGTCATAATTACAGTATTTTGAACAATTCCTGGAAGTAGAGCTCTCACTGAGAATAACTAATTGAATATGGAGAACATGAAAGATAGCTAAAGTTACGACTAAAGCAAAAGAATATAAAGTTATAATGTAGCAGCATTGTATTTTAAGTGACAAAAAATTAAAATGTTTATTGATTTTTGCAGTACTAATCTTATTCTGAAGAGACAGAGCTAATATGGCTTCAAAAACAGGAAAAAAAAAGGAATATGAAATATGAAGACATTAAACCTCATCAGGGAGCACCACAAAGGTCAGCAAACTGGAAGTATATTAGGGGAATATATGTTAGCCTTGCTTTCCTGTAGTCTTCCAGTAGCTACTGTTCTTAAAAGTTTTTTTTTTAAATAAATGGGTGATACCTTCCATTTTACATTTTGACTTAGCAGATGTACTGCTAGTGTGGGAATAAAATGCTCTTTATCTCCCCTGCAATTTTTCCTGTGGAAGACTTTAATGGTGACATTGATTTTCTACTTAGTTCTTAAGTTTACTTTAAGTTTACTACAGGTGGAAGGTAACTAGAATATAGTTTGTGACCTGTATCTCACAGCATCAAAAGAGTGGATGATTTTTAGGATGTGGACGTTTGGACTGGATAATTTCTCGCCTTGGTGACATCAGCATGGGTGACACAGGGCTATGGCTCTGAGAAACTGGCCTTGATTGTGCACTCTGTCCCTTCCAGCAAAGCACATGAATTATTTCTACACATATCAATCATTTTTTTAATAGAAGCTTTAAACATTTGTTTTTTGAGACAAGAAATCTAAGTTGCCACCTCACAGCTACAATAAAGTATCACATCGTAAGTATCAAAATCCCGTAAGCCTCAGAAAAGATTCTGTGCTTGGTTCTACCTTCCTAGAAAAAAAAATAAAATAAAATGGAATTATGCTCCATTATCAATTTGTACCTTCATTCATAGTAGCACTAAAGAATTATGCTGAATGACCAAGTGATCAATAATTATTGACCTAGTAGCAATGAAAAGAGTAGATTGACTGTGATGTAGAAATAGTAGGAAAAAATTTATCAGCGTGTTCAACGTGCAAAGCTATTTAAACAATACTTTCAGATGAGGACACTCTACAATGTAGTTAAGTGTTTTATGAACCATCCCAGTAACAATTATTTTAAGTAGGCAGTAAAATATATTGCCTTCAGGAAAATTCAAGCATTTTTTTTTCAGTTTTAAATTGTAGGAAAATGCATTTTATCCACTTAGAATACACAGAATAGTAATTATGCTCTTGTTGGAAAAATTTTGTAATACCAAATACTACTCTTTATGCAGTGTGCTGTTTGGTACAGCAATACTGTGCCTGATAAAAATTATATCCCAGAGCAAGAACTAGGTGTTTCCAATAATACAGCTAATGAAAGATGACCCCCCCTCTGCTTACTGAGAAAGAGAATATATTCTACCTCCTAAAGAGAAAGAAAAACAGTTGCCCTTTAATGGCCATTCTGAAACACTGCTGGTTTTCTCGTTGTTTTAAAACAAAAACAAAAGCCAACCAACCAACCAAACAAAAACCCAAACCAAAAATAAACAAAAAATCAAGGGAGATAATTTTGAAAAAAACTGAGTTCAAAATTATGAAGTGCCCAACTGGGTACTAAAGCATAGAAAGCAGAAAGAACAAAGCCATCGATAGGTTAAGGATATATGCAGCTTTATATGATACTAAATAATAGAGTGCCTAAGAAATGCACACTGGTAAATTGTCTCTCCATGGCAATGGATAAATTGATGCTTTAACACAATGCTTAGTTAGCACTTTGGCAAAGAGAATCTATCAGAAAGTAACTCTCAATACCTACCTAACTAAATATCCTACATACATTTTCCCCCACGGTGAATGCAGTGGTGCTTAGTGCTCCCTGCAAAGGTAGATTACCTGATTTTTATAGTGGAGAGCATGTGTTCAGACAGCTCCATTCAATAGATGGATTACTTTATTTTTATAGTGCAGAGTATGCATTCAGACAACTCCATTCAATAGATGGATTGGATATTCTGACCAGAGCTTGCCTTCTTTCAAATGTGTTTCAGAGGTGTTACCCTGATTTGCAAGCCCGCTCAGGGCTCCCTAAAGGGAGATCAAACACTGCAGTTGCTTAGCATAGGGAAGACAATATTTGGGTGTGATCGTTGTGCCAAAGGCTATTAAGTCAGGGTAAAAGTAAAAGCTGGCAAATGCATTACAACTGGTTTTCATTTCTACTAGTAGCTCTATTTCCTACAGCAACTTCTTTTTCTTTGTTTTTCCTTTTCAGAAACACATTGATACAGATTCTCAAGTACTGTAAACGAGGATGCAGAAACAGAAAACACAACACTGAGTAGAAGTAAAAGTGTACTGCATAGCAACCAAGGGAATGGTTAATCTTTATCATTAAATTCTGAAAGAAAGGGATTGTGAATTTACAGAAAGGATTTCTAATACTAGTACTATAGTCCTACCTGAATACAGGACTTAGACTTTGGAAGAAACAGGAGGAAGTAGTGACTTATATAAAGAGACCTATAATGCATGCTGTTAGAATAAACAGTGAAAGAGGAAAGACAGAAAGATGAAGGGAAAATCTATTAATTCTAAATATGCATTTATTTGATGTTTGGGGGATGGGGAGGAAGAAGGAAATTCAAATATTCTGTCAGGCTGTCAGCAAAACATTCAAAGTTATGTACATAGAACAACCATCAGTTGGTGTGATGTGGATTGTGAAGTTGATGTGAAGTGTGAAGGTGGATTCAATAAATGTAGACTGGATAATGACTAATCAGGAAACTGCACTGTTAAAGTGAATATGGGTTTAAGAAGACATTACAACTGAAGCTTGTACACAATCAGTGTTAAGCACCATTTCAGTATTTTTAAAGTTTATAATAATGACATAAAATCTAAAAAGCCCTATCAATGAAGAGTCATGGTCTGAAAGACCTGTGGAGAGAATCATGGCAAGGACATGAGCAGTAGAAACGGGATTATATCGAACTGAATATTCTCTTAGAAGGTGCACCATCTGAAAGTTTAAAAAATCAGAAGCAGAAAGGGCCAGATGTACTTCAGTATCAGTGTCATTGCACAACTACTGATGTTGAAGGACCATGCTTGTACCACAAGCAGAGCTGGCGAGTACAGCTACAGGGATTACACAAAAAATCCAAGCAAACAAGCAAAGAGAGAGGAAAAAGGAGTTCAACATGCATCACATCAGCAGCAGGCAGTCATACAGTCAGAAATACAGGTGGCCTGGAAGCAGGGAGAGCCTGACCCCATGAGCTGAGGTGAAGCATTGGGCACTGCAGCTCCCTGCAGCTCAACTGCACTGGACAAACAGGTAAACACCCCAAACCTCCTGAAACACACTCCAGTACCCTCAACTTCACAAGATGTAAAAATAACGTTTCTACTACTGAACCCACCCACATTAAGGGGTTTGGAGCAGGAAAAGGGGATCTCTTGGGGTTCTTGTTTCTATTTTTTTCAGGATTAAAAAAATTGTAAGGTGGTAGTCTGAATTTTGATTTTTTTTTTAATTTTTCATTTGATTTTAAAAAGGTTTGTTGCAACAAAATGTAAGACAAAGTAATTCACAAGTTTTTTAAAACTCTTTCCCATTATGGTAAAGATTTCTCAATATATTTATCCCTATTTCTATCATGAACAGGTTTTGGATTTTCTCTGTTGTTGTAGGACTCTTGGTATAATCACTCAAAAGCATCATTTTCAGAGGCCTGAAAATGAAGTCATTGAAACCAATCATCCTCTTAATGGCATCTACATTTACATTCAGTTCCTGGCAATGAATCTGTGATACAACTTGTTTTGATCAAAATTAGGATTTTTTTGAATATGCTGAAATGGCATAATTTAAAAGTAACCGCTTTCTTCCTTTTGAGGAACTAAACATCCCTATTCCTAAGGAGCACTCACTGTAAATTAGTTCTTTCAAAAACTTGATGCTAAGTCCAGTAATCAATAATAAACTGCAAGTGAATTAACGGGCACCGTGTGATCATCAGGGATGAAACAGCCTCTGAAACTGGAAAACTGAATTTTCTCTCAAATATATAAACAGAGAGATTTTTATATGTGGTGTTTCTGTCTATCCCCATTATACAGGAAGTGTTCCTTTGAGGGATTTAGGGACATAAATATCAGCAGAAACCTGAATCTTCTCTTTGTGACGTAAAATATTCCTTAATTGATATATAAAAGCATGCATAGAGTATTATCATGTGAGGGTAAGGTACAGGTAAAGTGATAAATCTCAAGGGACTGCTCCATCATGTCAGATTTAAAGCTGCCCTGGATCAGGGTGTAACTTTTTCTAAAATATGGATATTGCTAGAGGGAGCTTCTAACTCTATGCTGCCTTAGAAAGATTGTTCAAGTTTTGTTTCAATATTTAATGAGTTCCTTGTGATATTTCAAAAGAATGACTAGAAAGAGACCATTACAGAAGTATTCTTTTATGGGTGACATGAAAGGGATATGGATAGCTAAATTAACAGTTAATCAGGGCTTCTGAGAGAACTCAACTAATGCATTTATCATTAACTTTACAAACATGTTCTTGCAAATCAAGGAGGTTTTTTCTTTTCTCTTTTAAAATAGGATTTTAGTACATTTTTTTCATTCATCAAAGCAAAAGGTTCATGATACTTTTCAAGAACCCTTATACTGTGAAAAGAGAAACTAGTACTTGAGTCTTTTCTTTGTCTGAGAGGAATCTCCGTATTATTGTCTATTTATTATGATGTAGTTTAAAAAATATTTTCTAGCAGCTAAATTAGAAAAAAATAATTTGTATCTTCCTAGATATAATCTAGGATTGCATTTGGAGGTACTGTAAAGTGAGAGCATAGAACTAGCTAATGCAGGAATGAATCATCTTTTAATGGATTTTATATATTATCTAAAACCAGATTCTGGCTCTTCTCCTGTCCTTCTTGGGAAGATCAGAGATCAAAAGAGGTTTTGTCAGACCAAGTCTCAAAAAGAAAACCACACTAGGAGAGAAGTCCTTTAAAATCTGCCACATGATGAAAACAGACTTCTGATACTTCAAATCCCATTACTAATTTACAAAGAGGAGACAAATCCATACTCCTGAAGTGCACTTGAGGAACGCTTTCTGATGCATTGCTAAGTGTCTGGGAGATTACTGTCTGCTTTTTATTTTGAAGGATGCAGTTTCTCCACACATTTTTGTGGGTGCATAAAATTTCTGATAGTGTTAGCTACAAACGCTCCGTTAAAAACAGAGAAGGCATGCTTAGTTTCCAAATAAAGAACTTAGTTGGATTAAAAACCCAAGGTCTTATATTTGTCTCATTCTTTTAAATGCTACACAAAAATAGAAAGCAACTAACATATCAAAATGCACACAACTGCACTTTCTATAAACCTGAATAAATTTATTTAAACTTACTATTTAAAAAGAGCACCAAGAAGTTTGACTTGTGTACTGTATAAAATTTTAATTCTCTGATTATCATTAATTTATGTAGTTCTACAGAAGTTCATGGTGTTTCAGCAAAATGCATTATGAAAATGTATTCAAGGAATGGTATCAGGGAATGATTAGAATAGAAAATTCTAAAAGTTAAATATTTCTAAGCTGACTAGCTGTTACATAAAAGTCAAAAATCCAGCACAGAAGGTAAATACTCCAGAAGTTTTTGTTTAGAAAATATTTTCTCCATAAAAGATACATAAATATGTATTTGGAGAATCTCTCATAAAGCATTTTGCACCACAGAAAGTCTCTGCCATTGCAGGAGTAGGTGAATCTTTAGCCTTTCAGAGCTGTATGGTAGATCCCTAAAGGAATCTACATGGACGACTCCATATATTACTTTAAGTAGATAAAGAAAGGTGTTCCCTATTTTTCGAGACTAGATAAATCAAAAAGTTAATGAAAACATGTTATCTTCCACATCAAGATTCTACATTGGTTTAGGAATTAGGCAAAAAACCAAACAAACCACCCACAACTCATCTGCCCAATTCCCCCTTCTCCCTCCTCCATTTTCATATTTTATGTAAGAATTCTGCACTAACTTTGAGCTGGATCTGACAAAGGCTGATCACCAGTACACAGAAGTTAAGGTTTATAAGATATAGAATATGCCTTTATTGTCTCTTATTTATTTTCTTTCTGCTTCCAGAATGTGCAAAGAAGCTCTCAGAGATTGAACTAAAGAAGTTACTTGCTGGATTATCTGCAATCAATACACATTATATTATATTAATTAAATTAATTATATTATATTATTAAATGCAGGCAATATATGATGGATTATTTTCCATATATTCCTTAGAATTTCAGATCCAATTATTAAATATTTGTGTATATTTATGCACTGTGTATTTTACTACAGTTCAATACTGTTGTTTCAAACAATCCAAGAAACCCCAGGAAGTGTCCAGTCTGTGAGAAATAGTCTCATTTTGACATTGCTCCCTCCCTTTCTCAGCTTGTACAGATAACATCACTCCACAGGGGAAGAAGAGTTGAAAACACCTTAAAATAAACATCATAAAAAGAAGAAAAAAAGAATTTATATCTAAAATGAAGGAACAAAGCTTTGCGAAACGTGCTACAAAACTCTTGATAAAACAAGTAATAATAACAAGAGATGAGATACTGGAAAATCATAAGGAAACAGATCTGTTTTCATACCATTTCCAGAGTGTACATGTTCCCTGCATATCAAAGAAAAGAAAAAGAGAGGGGAGGGAAAAAAAAAAAAAAAAAAAAAAAGACACTCTTCTACAATAATAACTGTGAGGTTATATCCCCTGTAAGTGTGGTCCATATTTTGGATAAAAAGCCTGTTATTGGAGTCAAACAGTTTCAGCTGCTGGAGCGTGTAACTCATTCTGAACACACCAGGCTGCTTCAAAGAGGGGGAAATGCTAACTTCTATATCAGTAATTTGCAGTAATAGAAAGCTGTTACTAAATCAATGTCTCATCTGGAAAATAAACGTTTCCATTTCACCTTTCACTTAAGCTAGTGGCAAGAGGCTATTATCCTGTGACTTTCTATTAGACCAGCACAATCTCAGGCACCCATGTACAGCAAACAATGTCTCAGAGACCAGACACTATTTGCTAAGCTTGTCCTCAAAAAAAAAACAAAACCAAAAAACAAAAACAATAAAACAATAAAACAATAAAACAATAAAACAAAACAGATATCAAACAAAAAAAAACAAATAAAAAACCCCAAACCAACAACCAAAAAACGGTGCACAGAGAGTTTTTTGCTGGTGACCAAGATTTTTGCTACAGTCACTCTTGCAACCTGTCAGCCTGACAATCCCCAGGTAACTCAATATCCAGTTTTTTGGAGACAATATGGATATCCTCTGCATTACCAAAATTCTTAACCAAGTAATTAACTCCTGTTTTACAAATATTTAATCTAAGAAAAGAGGCTACTTAATGTCAGATAACTTTTTTATTTCATGGCAGGCTTTCAGGCAAGGGATAACCACAAGGCAAGGGGCAACCACAAGGCAAGGGACAACCACTATTAATTTAAAGATAAACAAAAGATGGGCAGTAACTCCTCAACATCATGGAGCTTGTTGAGGGCAGACGTAATTGAGATTCACATTTCTCAAGGACTACTAAAAACAGTTAAGCTCAAAAAAAAAAAAATCGGAAAAACAACTCAATAAACTGTGATAAACTTTCCCACTTCTGAAATCAGCCATTCATTTTTCCATTTTTACCTTTTTTCAAAACCATTTTTCAGAACACAGAGAACAAGCTGAACTGAGCACAAGTACATACAGAGAGTGGGTAAGAGGAAAAAAATACATTATAGATGACGAAATTATAAATATGCCACAAATAGGCACTCTTACACACAACTTAATCAAATGCCTTGTTTTTAAGTTAAGAATTACAATATTCGTTTTGGAAGTTACTATCTAAAAAACAAAAGCATGAGAGATCCCCACAAGAGCCAGAGCTCCAATTCATGAAACTTGACAACACTGTAAAAACAAAGTGATATATGCCACATCTTTTTTCACTGGCAAATACATTTGCTCAAGAATCTGGGCAAACTCTCTTTCATTCTCAAACATCATACCATTTTCTCTGCATGTGAGCAAAAAAAAAAAACCATATTTCAGATGCAAAACCTATGATTAAGATCAAGTCAACAACCATCTACATTTGTTGACATAACAATACATGTTGCAACTATCCAGACTATATGTCAAAACATAGTTTTCACATTGCATTAAGATTTGCAAATCAGAAAGATTTTCCTGGTTAAGTCATATGCATTTCTTATCCTGGTAACAACTGCAGGAAATCAAATTTAAGGTCAATAAAGAATTAATTAAGCAGGGACACTCTCTCTGGGCTGATTTTTTCCAGATATAGGGCAGGCATGAAATCTCATTTATTCACTGTCCATGCTATTACATTCAAGCTAGAACCAATGGAATCTCTAGGACACAATTCCTTCTCACATATAAGTTGAGAACAGGAAATCACTTGACTTCCCTATTATTTTACTATCACAAGACATCCAAAACTTAACACAATGTGTAATTTTAACACTAATTTAGGATGTTTATTTTTCCTATAGTTTTAACTAATAATGTGACTATCTTAAAGTTCTCATAATATTCATATCCCTATATATTCATAGGTAAAGTTGTTAATATGTATAAATAGTATAAAAACATTAGCATCCTTTTTTTATTATTTAGATGCTTCAGGTGTAATACTAGCCCAAATAAAATCAGTACAATGATTCCAAAAAACTAAAGGGAATTTGAGGTAATTAGTAATCTCACTGTATCTACATCTTTACATTTCCTTTAAAAAAAATCAGATTTAGTGTTATATCCAGGTTGAGAACATGGTAACATCAGCTATTACCTTGGCCTGCAATTACTGCTGAACAAAACCTGTCAAAATGAAAACTCAGATCAAGCCAGACACTAAGTAAGAAGGTGAAACAACATGTCACTTGACTAGAAAGCTGAAAGATCAGTAAAGATATGCTAGATATCTTGCAAGATATGCAACAGTCTGAGATATTTAGTGAGCCTTGCAAGTTAGGAACGAAACCAATGGTATTTGATATTCAGGATTTTGTCCAAGAAGCTGAGCACTTCTATTTGGATTCAACTAAATGACACTGAAGCAATGTACAAAGCATGTATTTGGTTTGTCCGGGCTGACTGTGCTGAAATTTTAGTCAGATTCATAGTAAAATGCTGATTCCTGAGATTTTTATTCCAAATAAAGCAAAATAACAGCCCAAACAACTTAGCTTCCTTTAACCCAGAAGCAAGATTACCAGGAAATACTAAATAAAACATCTCCAGGCACCACCCTCCCTGTTCAGTAGCCATTCTGTTACACTCTTCTTAGGCCATTTATTTTCTCTTTTCCCAATAAATCGTTTTACCTGCAAACAAGGGTGATATAATCCTATTTGGTCATTTCTAACAAGGAATGTAAGTACTCTCCTTCCATAAAGAACCACAGGAATATAAACAGTGCCATAGACTCATACAATCATAGAGTGGTTTGGGCTAGAAGGGACATTACAGAGTACTCAGTTCCAACCCCCACGCCATGGGCAGGGTCCCCTTATCCGAAAACATCTGTAACGGGCAGTGTTGCCACCAAAATCTCCATCCACCCTGCTGTGTCTGTGCCAAACAGAACACACCCACTGGCACGACCATCTCTTTGGACCTCCCAAGCTAAACCAGCAAGCTCCAGGCTTCTCTGGAAACAAGTTCACGTGGTAAACGATGAGCTTTTGAATTGAAAGGCTCTAAAGATGTAATTGCCTTTTGGCATTCCCAACCTCTATTTCTTCTTTGTCTTTGCCAAGCCCTATGTGACTTTTTCTTTTTTGCTTTTAAATTTGCTTTGAGCCGTGCTGTCAGCTTGTTTTGGAAGATTTTGTAATTTAAGATTTCATTATCATCTTTCCTTCAGCTCTTCAGGCTGTCACTTGCCATACCCATCATGCTGAGTTACCCAAGTCTGCTTTTGATTTTCAGCTGCCAACTGAGAAGGCCAAGGTCTAGATTTGTTTTTTCCCCTCTTTCCTACTCTCTTCCTGGTCAGCAACTATTTACTGGTTTTTCAACAACATACAGTAAAGTACTGACCTAAATGGGCATTAGTGACTTCAAATACTGTTGAAAATAAATGGATACCAAGGACATAGAGCCTTTCACAGGAACAGACCAAAAGGTTAAAAAATGTGAATAGCTTACCATGAAATACTTCTACAGTCTGAACAGTTATACAGATAACTGTTTTAAAAAGTGGTGTGTTTAACTGCAAGACGAAAAATAATTTAAATAAACAACTTGTAAGCTGAAAGTTGACTTGCAATGAGATGTGTGACCTTGTTAGAAGTAACTAATCTTATCATGTTGATTAATGGAAAAGTCCTGGTCTAATTTTACAACAGATGCTTGGGGTAAATGTTTTTGTTGAAAAATTGAATGTTCACTTGAAGGAGGTCTGAGAGGCTCCAATGGCAAGTGTAGGTAATGGTCTCAATAAAATGTCCTGCATGAACTTTGAAGTCCTGCTAAGAAATAGATCCTTCAAGTACAAAAGTACTTTAAAACATACATTGCTTATTGAATTTCATTCAACTAACCCAGAATTCAGTGCAAATCCACATAAATATATCCACTGTGCAATGTTCAGGGTTCTGTCCCAATAAATTTTTCCATTAAAAATTATCCTAATAAGATAAAAAACAATAATCTTTGTGTAGAAAATGGCAGAAATTAATGTTGTTTTTAAACTGTTGATATGTATTTTCAAATACCTGTATTGTGTAAAATAACCAACTACTAAAGAAATATGAAAGAGACAGTGTGAAGGAGAGGGCACTCGAGGGGAAAAGGATACACTGAAGATGACAGGACGCCAAGGCTGCAAGATGTCTATTATCTTAAGCAGAAGTATGGCAAAAGCTCTTTATTATCCAACAGGCATAGGAAAAACTGCTAGAGATGCAATTTGAGAAAACAGGAAAATCCAGTATGCAATAAAGTGAGTCAGAAGTAACAAATAAATAGTAATCATATCCTTAAATTACACTGTGTATGTTGTTATAACCTTTCAAGAGTGCAAATTTTGAATATATCCACAAATAGCCACTGTCTAAGCAAATTCAAATTTACATATGACTACATAATATTTTTTCTAGCCTTTTCTTTTTGTTATCAGTCTTCCTCACTTTAAAACTGAATGTACCATTTGTGAAGGTGATACTACTTTAAAAATAGTAATAACTACAGTGCTGGATAATATGATAATGCACATGCTAAAATTATAGTATAGAAGATATATTTAAATCCATTAATTTCCTCATGATTTTACAAGCAGTTTCTTGGTAATCAGCCACGATAAATTTTTCAATATGGATATTTCCAATAGTATCCAGATTTATTATCTTTCTTTTTAATATAACAGCTATCATGGTTAGTGTTTTGCAGAATAAAATACTTTGAATCTTAACTTTTATGTGCTGTCCACCTAAAATTTAAAAACTTTATTTCATTTTCTTCTGAAAGAATCAAATCAATGAAGTATTTTTAGAGTGTAGATTTATAAGGATTGATCATGTAAGTCTTGAAAAGTTCAATAACACAGGGATATAATTTTTAACCAGTAGAGGTTAAAAAAAATCACAAGTCAGAGCTAGGCTGCCATAAACACAGCAAAATTCACAGCTGTGTTATTACAGGCTGGAAATAAAAGACATTCTGAAATATGAGGATCAATTATTAAATAATTAGTTTTACAAGAAACAAACTTCTTTTGCAATATTGCAAAGCTGAAAACTAGATTTATTTCCAGGGGGAAATCTTTCAGAGCTCTGTTGATAATAAGCATATTGGACCTCTTAGATATTAAAACCAAGACAAAACAAGACAGTTTTAAAAATTTTATGAGTAGAGGGATGGTTCCATACAAAATATTTCACACTGCCCAAGTGAAAAAAATGACAGTCTGGAGATATTTCATTTCAATTCCTCATAATTTGTGTGGGTCGAGTAAAGAATAAACAAAGTCCTGTTATTCTAATGCATTATTTTTTGTGTCATAGAAGAGATGTCTGTATGCATCAGGCACTTGTTCTTGGCAATGTATGTTAGTTATTTTCAGCAGTTTATATAATTTCAGTGGTTTTAAATCACCTTGTTGTCATTTTTAAGGACATGCACAAGTCTGTGCCCCCCTTCATCCCGGACAAGACTCCCAGATGTCGCCGGGGCAGAGAGGGGAGGCAGAAGGTGCCTGCACAGTCCCCTTGGCCCTTCTGCAGCTTTGCCAGGGTCACAGAGGGTGTCACCTGCACGCCTCGGAGCAGAGCTGGCAGCTTGTGCCAGACCACAGGCAGAGGGAAAAGGGGCTGCCCACAGCTCCCCTTCCCTTCTCCTCTTCCTCCTTCCTCGCTCTCGGTCTCAACACACTGAACTGAAAGGAACAGCTGAGAACCAACTAAGGGAATCTTGAGGAGAGAAGAAAAAAAGAATTGACAGACTCTTAGGGCAACCAAGGAATATCCTAAACCTCTCACTCTTCCATTTGAAGTAGGTTTTAAGGTCCTTTAGACAGAAAATCTTCAATTGTTTTCACACGATTCACACAAATTGTTATTTTCTTGTTAGATATAAATTACTTCAGGGAATTTAGCCCTTTTTTTTTCTAGTAGTCAACTTAAATCAACATATCTACTACTACACACCTAAAATTTTACTGGTGGGCATTAAAATTGTCTTATATTTTTAATATGTTGATTAATGAAGATCTACTGATATTTGGTGTTCTGCTTAGCAGTCTGTATTGCAAAACTACAAAGGCCACCATTAGCTATTTTTACCATAAAAACATCGCCAATCTTACTGCAGAGCCAACTTTTCCCTCTTGGTACAACAGGGTTCAGTTCTCATTGCTATTCCAAGCTGTGCATAAGAGAGAAAATACAGCAAAAGAAATGGAAAGGGATCTGAGGAGCAGCAGCAATCATCTGTTCTCCAAAGCAGATTTTGGCAGTGTGTACAGCTTAAACTTTCATTACTCAGTGAAGCAGCCTAACAGACACTGGAATCTCAGGACCTGCTATAGAGTCCAAGATAATTCCGGATGCACACCACATGGCTGGTCAAGAAATCTGCAGTGAGAGGCAGCTACATGGAATTCTAATGATAATCAGCATTCCTTAATTAGAAAAGTAATTCTCACACTTTTTTTTTTTTTTTTTTTT
>VZRO01000868.1:21986-89414 GCA_013397915.1 Daphoenositta chrysoptera
AATTATTTTGGGAAAAGAAAGTAAATAGGAACACAAAGGTGTTTTGGCATCTTCCTGTTTAAACTCCAGAGTTTTCAAATCAAAGGGAAGGAAAATCTCCTCATTGTATAATATTCTATTTTGTTGAAGCCACACCACTAAGGCCAGCTTAACCAGGTATCCCAAATTTGGTTTCTGGTATGGCTTTTCACAGCTAACTGTGATATTAGGAATTTTAAACAAGCAGGAGGTCATATCCTTTGAGAATTTAAGAAGACTGTATCATGTCAGAGGCCCATGCAGATAAACTTCTGGTTATAAGAACAGAAAAGACATAATATAGAAAATTTTGTAGTTAATGGTGTCCAACAGGGTCACTGTAAAAAAAGCCCACAGCCATGGGTTAGGGCCATGCCTAACACCTGTGTTGTTTTATTGAAAACCCAGACTCAATATTTTTTAGGTTTGCTTCTTTTTTACAAAGACCATGAACAATACAGACAGCAAAAAGGAAATAAACTAACCATTTCCATGACTTAAAAAGAAAAAAAATAATTCTTGATTTATTATATTCCATTTAAAAAGGAATAAGGGTTAAAATACTAAAATGTGATTTGGTTTTGTGGAATGTGGCTTTCATGGGGAATTTTGTGTCAGTACAACACCCTGACATAGTTATGTTTAACAATATAGGGGTTCTTTTCTAAATAAATATATACTTAAATATTTATTCAATTAAGGTAAAGGAGGCTGGAAAAGAGATTTTTAAAAATATACCAATTAGAAGCTAAATTTCTGTATCTGACAAACAGGAATCTAGTAGATCAGGAGACAGACCTATTCATGCATTTCTGTAATGAAGTACAGCTGGTAACTATGAAGTTTGGGATTCTCTGGAAGCATGATTAAAACTGAAACAGAGAAAAATAGGATGTCTGCATGGGTACAGATATGCAGTGTTAATATGTTTACTCATAAAAGACAGTTGGCAGTGGAAATGAAAATATTGTTTCTGCCAAAATTAGATCTATAGCAAAATAAAACTATTTGGAAGTTAAAAGAGCACCTGGTAAGAGAAGATCACCACAACAGTACGAAGAAAATTTCTTTCCAAAGGATCATAAAGTAAACCCTATAACTTCTTTTCATCCCTGTAACAAATTACTGTATAGGATAAAAGGCTTCACCAAGATAAAGAGAAAATTCCCATAATGAATTCCTAGTGAGCAGTGATTGTTTGCTTGAATTTAGTATTTAATTTCCCCGGGTTAAATGATTTGAATAGATGTAAAATATTAAAATATAGCTCTAAGCTGTAAAAGTACTTAAACTGATAGCTGAGAAAATTCTTCAACATTAAATAACAAATAGAAATGTAAAAATTAATATCTGTTCTTTCCAAGTTGAGACAAGTAACAAAGCCTAGTACAATTCAAATATTAGCCCAAATATTTTGAGTGTAATTTATTATATTATATAAGTTCCTCCCAATGTTTCTAGATAAAAACTTATTTTTCAAAAATGATAAAAGAATATTCCAGTAAACGAGCTGAGTGTCAAGTATCAAGAATCTCATGATGCTGTCTTTCAGTCAGTTCTCACACTAATACATACAAATAAATAAAATCAATCATATTGATTGTAAATAGCTAACCCTTGATTCAATTCAAATAAACGTTTTTCAGTTCAGAGGTAGAATATTTCAGAAAACCAACTTTGAGCAGAAATTTTGTTTAGACAACTGCATCTCTATGAAAGCCTAGGGTATTTAGGTTCTAAATTTAATTCTGAAAATAAAAAAATTGCTTTGTTTTCAGAAATATCTGAAAATTCTATTCAAGCATCTTAAGGTATGACAAGGCAAGTCTAGAAGAGTACGTGGAACTATAACAGAAGCGTGTTTTATTTCAGGTTTGCCACTGTTTCTTTTCCCATTAAGAACCTTATGTCACTTTTAACAATTAGTTAGTCTTGGATAAACTGTCCAGGCCAAAATGGATTCTCAAATATTCAGCTTGAGAGTATGGTATTGTATCATTTTTGTGATGCATCATTATTAGGCAGATTGCTTTAAATCTGCATCAGTAATTCCTTACTACACCTGTATTTTCAAAATAGCATGTACCTAATCAATTTAGTTTCTCAAGGAGGAAAAAATTACCCTTGGCTACAAAAAAGTCTTTCCTTATTCTGCCATATTATCTTAAATTTTGATAACTTTAGAGAGAAGTCATGGTCCACTTGATGTCAATGAATATGCTAGACCATCCATCCAATTAAACTAATGGTACTAATCCCAGTACCAAAATATAAGTACCTCCTTGTGATGAAGGATACTGTTCAAGTTGTTTGGCCTTCTTGATTGTGACAGAAACAAGCTTTTTCATCAGGCTAGAAAAACTATTTCTTTTTGCTGCTTATTTAAATAAGAATTTAATTCAGGGAGCTTTAGCAAGCTGCTTGGGGGGGAGAAAAATCCAGCTGTAATTGTCAGAGTATAAAAAGCAATATTGACCCTAGAGTTCTTTACTTAAGCTTCTGCATCAGTATTTTCCTTCCAGGTTTAATATTGAACCAACCAGGCAGTACTTAGGGACTTAGCTGCAACTAACATTTGCTTTATAGTTACCCCAAGCCATAGTCTTTGGTATTTAAAACAGGCTGACACTGAAACTCATTTAAAGGTCTACTTCCCTCATTACATTTTCATAAATAACTCACTGATTAAAATAATGGAGAATAAAACAAAAAAAAATCAGAAGTTCCAGTAATCTCACATGCCATCTGCACGAGACATGCATAGTATCTATTTCCAAATTTAAAGGTGTGAACACACACAAAATCAGACATGAAACAACCGTTTTTAATCTCCTATGTAGTAAACCTGCACTATTCATTTATCCCTTACAATAAACAAGGAGAAAAACAGTTCTGAATAGCTTCAGATTTTCAGCTATCACAATATATCAAGAAAAAATATGTCAAGAGCACTAATCTTAAAATATGATGAACCAATTAATTTAAGTAATAGAAGTGTCTTGCCTGTCTGTAGCTGCTATTTAAACTAAACACAAAAAAAGCACACAAACTTTTTATTGTGTCTTTAGACATTTAAGGAATGTGGATGGAGAGTGCCAAAATATTTACACAATGATTTATCAATATCTGGATTCCTTAATAAAACTTATTTATTATTCACACATAAGACCTTTAATGAATAAATGATAACACACTTTTTCCTAGTTTATTTGAATGGGGTTTTTTTTGAGGAGGAGGAGGAATATTATCACTGTCATGGTTTCATTTTCCATTATTTCTAAGGTTTTTATTCACAGAAACATAGAATGGACTGGCTTGGAAGGAACCTTGAAGATCACTTAGTCCCAAAACCCCCGCCATGTGCAAGAACACCTTCCACTAGATTGCTGTTCCCAAAGAAGATGTTTTCTTTTCAAGCTCTTAGCCTGAGATACATGAGATAAGCAGAAACTGTACAACATTTTAAAAATTCATCAAGGAAATAATATTCTGGTCAAGATAAAAATCACTGTAGCTCTAGCTCTAATTTTTTGAATGATTTCTAAAGGTTTTTATTGCCCCCAAGTGATATACTGGAGTACTATAATGTCAAAATACTTTATCAATAACTGATTATTTACATATATGATGCACTACTAGAAAGGGAAAATGTATGTCCACTGCCAAACTTGCTATCACATAATATATAACAAACACAAGACTTTAAACAGAAGAAAAATTTTGACTGCCATGAAAGGGGAGTATGAAGAAACAGCACTTATATTTTATGATTACTAAGGTATATGAACCATCAATTACTTGTAACTCAATATTTATGGCTCGTTTAATGGCTTCAGAGCAGGGAAGCCCTTTTTTTCTTGCTGGTTGCTGTCCAAATATATTGAAAGTTATGTTGTTATATTCACGACACATTACATTCACCCTGACACTTTAATCAACTCTTCCATGCTAATCAAGTAGTGCCAAGTGGAAGCAATATTTCCATTTCTGATTTAGAGGGAGTAAAGCAGGAAAAAACCACACAGAAAAAAAGCAAACCTGGTTTGTGTGCTTTGCCTAACACCTTACCTCAAACCAAAAAACCAGTGCAGACACAGACCCAGAGCAGTCACTGAGCAGATGGAGAGAGTGGATCTCGGAGAGAGAGGTGGAATCCACTGGGAAGATTAACCTCACTTTCCTTGTGCCAGGGATTTTCTCCTACTTCTGGCCTGCAGTTCCCATATTCTTCTTAGGGACGAGCAGGGTACAGTTTTAATGAGGATTTAGAAGTAAGACTTCAGCTATTACTAATAGGAGATGCGTGACTAATTCCCAGTGCATGTGGTAGAGAGAGGACCTGAGGGTCTGTGCTGTTTTCAGCTGCAGATTGATTTTATTTCAAAACCTAAATGGGACTCTTGAAAAATACTGAATTAAAAGCCTGACTTGGGTCTATTTTATCGGGATTGCCCTCTCTCTCCAATCCTCAGAAAGAGGGAAGTAAATTAACTCCCTAGACTTTCTCTGGTCTCTGCACGGGTTTTGGCACCAGATCCAGGGAAAGAAACAAATCAAAAAAACAACCAACTTTCATAATATTTCTTTCTACAATCAACTAAGATAAGTCACTAATTAGTGGATGTAGTAAATGGATATTTTGTAATGATGTCTCATATATTTTTATAGTGAAATACAAGGAACTACTTCACAAGAAGCTCATCCCTATAATTCAAACAATACAAATCACTATGTATGTAGGAAGAGAAAGGATATTGTTTTATAGAACACACTAGATTTCAAGTTTAAATAGGTTATGCATCATTACAGAATAACAAGACAAAACATTTTCCCATTTTCAAAAATCTGAATGGACAGAAATTCATTATTTGACTAAATTTTAAAAATCATAAATAATAACTATAATAACAATTAAACCTAAATAGGAAATATTATAATGGAGAACATATTGATTATCTTAAAGGACTTTTCCAAGCTTAACGGTTCTATGATTCTATGGTTAAGAGTCAAATTCCTATTTTCATACAGAAAATAATTAATTAACATGAAAAAGCATGATTGACAGGCCCAAGTGAAAATTCAGATCACATGTGGCTCTAACAGTAATTGTTCCTCTTCCCTAGAGACAACAACCTACGGCTGTAAGAGGCGAGAGAAGTGAAAACTAATCTCAAGGAGGAATAGGCAAGTCAAATATCTAGTCATTGAAAACTGTTCTGTAGGATCCAAAGAGTGATTCGTTTCTCTTGGCATCCTGCAAAGCATATACAATAAAAGAGAAAAAATTGAATCTGCTTGCCAAGGTGTAATTCAGTCAAAAATTGGCTTTCAAGCAGTAAAACTTGCAAACTGTGTCTCACCCACTGTTTCTCAGAAGGATTTGTTGCAATATTTGTGTTGCAAATGCTTCCTAACAGATTGGGATTTAGACAAGGAATTGCAGATACTATTTTCAAATGTACAGCTGCTCCCTGTTACAGTGGACACTGAAACCTCCACCAAGAAATGACAGGTTAGCCCCCGTGAACAGGCAGAAAAATGACAACAGCGTTTAAGATAATTTATCAGTCTTTCTAGGGTTATAAAAATTGCTTGTAGATCACAATGTGAAAAGAACAACACTAATTTCCACTTTGGGAAATCTGTTGGTGAATGACTACCTCACAACTGCTCACAGTGTTTGAGATGACACATGAACTTCGTAACTATACAATAAAACCTGGTGAACATTTTGTGTTTATTGATATGAAATCTGTCACTTTTAGGTATTCTCAAGCTGTTATCTCTGAAAATTCCATCTGTAATAAAAGTTACCCAGACACACAACAACAGGATTTTTCTGACATAGAATTACAGACTTCCCGGGTATTTTCTAGGCTTCCACTTCTCTGGTAATTAATATAAAAACCAGAAAAAAAAAATCATGAACCATATATATTGTACATGCTGTTACTTCTGTCCAGAAATGTACCTTTATGTCTGTTAATATCATTTTATTAGATACTAAAGTTGTACCTTTCCTATGGAAATCATAATCTGTCTTCCTTTTCAGGTTTATGGTCTGCACAGTAACATTACATAGTATACATTTTTAAGGGATATATGTCCTTAGGAATTCCATTTAAAATGTTAAATTCAACACAATAAGAAAACATTTTATGTGCTGCTATGATGACAATCAAACCAAAGTTCACATAGCGTTTACAAATATCCTAATAATTGGTGATGAGTTTTTTCAACATCTTAACAGTGAAGTATCAACTCTCTTAAAAAAAAGCAAAGGAAGTGGCCTGTCACTTCTCTGTAATCCTGCAATTAAGGTGCACTTTAGCACTTATTAAAGCCAGAATCCCAGAATAATCCTCAAGGTCTGTCAGTCAAGCTCACCATATAAGAATATGAGCTACTATGATTCTTTCCTCCATCATACTGACATTTTCATTTTCATCCCTGTGCCATTTATGGAAGTTGCACGCAACTGTGGCCATGAATTTTAAAAAGCTCAGGTCACACTAGGGTCTCTTTCCTCTTGATGAGACTTTAAAGGAGGAAAAAGACTGCATATTTGAAATTAGGACCCTAAATAAAAAAAAATCAAAACTTAAAAATACAAATCCAATTTAATTTTTCTTCCCGCCTTTTAAAAAATATGCAGCTCCTTTGAATGCTGAAATGTCTTTTTATTGTTTAAAGATTTTTGCTTGATAATGAGCACAGGGACTTATTTCCATCTTGAAATATAAATACTTAATTTTGAAATACAATTAAAGAATCCTCAGTAGCATATGCATATACATATATATTATTTTTTGCTTAGTGTAGAAAGACTTTATGTAAATTCTCTGTTAAAGTCTGTTACTGCAATTCTAGAAATGCACTGGATGCAACATTGGTACTACCAGCTCACAGAGCATGTTATTTCCCTGAACTGTACCTGTTTTTGGGATACTCAAAAATGTTTTCAGAACTCATCTCTGCCTGAGGCCAAACAGTGTGTAAAGAAGAGCTGTCATTAATTGTTTGTATTAAATGTGAACATCATGGAGAAAGAATGGACTAGAAAATCAAAATATGTAAGAGTTTTGTTTCACCTCCAGTTACATTTGTGAAACTCAGATCCAATCCTAATAAATCTCTTTAACTGTGGCACCTACCAATCCATAAAATGAATCATACCCCAAACACAACACATCTCTGAGGTAGCACTGAAAGAAGTAAAAGCGACAATAACAGCAAACCTGTACTAAAAATGGAGACAAAAATTGTTTTAAGAATGGGACACAAATAATGAGCCTAGTATGAAAATAACAAATCATTTAGTTGACATGCTACTTACAGCCCTCGTAAATATCTGTTGGTATGTGGACTGCTGCATGTTGGTAAGACGTTTGCCGTCGGAAAACAGGATCATCTTCAAATACTGGTCTGATTCTCTGGCTGCCAGATTCAGTTTCATTCTTTTCAGGCTTTTTAAAGAAAAACATGTAAAAGAACAAAATATTACAAAGTGTGCTAAAAATAATGCCACCCACATTTGCTCTTTTACGTAAAAAAAATCATAGCTTTTCTTTTATTCTTAACATTTTGCATTTGTGTATAAACACAATTAGTTGCTCCAGATCAAGGAATATTTGTGTATAGTTTGTTTTTAATTTTGAGTTATGCAGTGCAATTCAGTGAAATGAAGACCTGCAAAAGAAAAGTAAGGGCCTAACGCCTTGCACACCTAAATTTCATAACTGCATGGAATTTTTACACCCATAACACAAGGCAAATAAATCACCTTTTATTACATAAATTACATAAATTACATTTGCATCAAATCTTAAATATACCTTTTTTTCCTTCTGCAGATTATATAGCAAATCACAAATCTAAAAATTATACCACCCATATACATTTCATAAACAGGATTTTCAGAAACTGTGGTGTACATTCAGACGAAGCAAGGAAATTAGGCCTTCTTAGAACTTCTGATCGAATCAGGTTTTGTTCATTGATTTATTTTAACCATGTCTCAGTGAAATCTCATGTACTGGCTAAACCTGCCCCAGGGAAAAGGTCCCCAAACGCTCAGGTGCTCACCACCACCTGTCAGCGTTGGGTTCCCATCCTCTCTCACCTGTCTGCACCCTGATACACATTTTTGAGTCCTTCCAATTCACTCAGTCCATTTGTACCAGCTCTTAAACATTTTGAAAAGCAGAGACTTTTACTAACTCAGCACAAAAACTGCATGAGGTGTGGAACCAAGGAGGTAGTGAAGGCCAAAGAGGAGGTGGGAATGTCTTCACTTGGCTGCAGCTGGAAGAGGAGGCCCCGTGGCATGGGTCGACTGCCACTTAAAGCAATCACATAGCAACTATGATACTGAATGATTACTCAGGCCAGCAACTGTAGGCAATTATAAGGATATTTTTAATACTATAGAGTGGTCAGTTTTTGAAAATGTGCTATGCTTGATAAACCATGCTGACAATGAAGCACCTGCTGGTCAGTCGGGCCTGTGTGTGCTGAGGCCATTCTGTTTGCTGTCCTCTGTCAAAGTACTGACAGATAAATTTCAGCTTATCCACAATGTCATGTAATGACACTGCCTATGTTTTCTCATCTGCTTCATCACAAATGTTATGCTAAGTGTAGGTTCAAAAATGCCTGAGGTAAGCAGCAGTCGTGGGTGGGTTTTAAAGAACTGCTTTCCTTTGGAAACACAAAGGGCAGAACTCATCTAACCAGTGGCAGCCACCAATTTCCACAACCCCGCAGTGTTGTGCTCATCACTGCAGGCTGCCTTCACGGCCAATGAAGAGAAATGGGCATGGTTAGAGTGCAATTCATCTTATCTTAATTAGACACCTATTTCCCCATGACATGAATCATGCTTTAGAAATGCCTCCTACTTTTGATTGATTGCAAAAGTAGCTCTAGGGCAAATCACCCAGAGTAGAAGTCAGCAATACTGCTGTCTAGAATTAGGTGAGATGAATCTCACAAGTCTACTGAACTTCCAGAAGAAAAGAAGGTGGGTACTCATTTTGAGTGTTTTTATGCAGCATAGCTACTATATCCTACTCTAAAAAGTTCAATTTGTTACTTAGTATTTAACCCCATTCTGGGGTTGGGGAAGAATTTGGGAGGGGACGAGCCAGGACAGCTGACTGAAGCTGATCAAACAGATACTCCTTTCTAATGGTGTTCTGCTCAGTATTACAAAGTCAGGGAAATTAGGAGAGAGGGGGTATTTGTCACTGAGGTGGAGCATTTGTGGAGCAACTTCAGTGTGTCCTAAGATCCTACTTCCCAGAAAGTGCTTGGACATCACCTGCTGGTGGGAAACAAAGAATAAATCTTTTTTGATTTCCAGTGCTTCAATGTTTGGACTTTGCTTTTCTTTATTATTTTTTAATAACTTTAATAACTTTCTAACTTTATTATCTTTAATCCATGAGTCTTTTATGGTCTTATTTTCTCACCCCTCCACTGCTGGAGCAGGGTGGTGATAGAGGGGAATGTGACAGACAACTTTGTGGGCAACTGGCAGCCAGAAAAGCCCAACCCCCCACAACCATTATAACTTATTTGGAAGGGTGCAGACTATAGCCAGGATCAGTTAACAGGTTATGCATTGTATGATTTGAAATGACACAGCATTATGACAGCTTCAGACAATGAAATTTGGTTCAGTTTTTCATAGCTTTTGTTGTGTTGTTTGTTTGGGGTTTCTTTTGCTTCTGTATTATCCCACAGGATTTTTTTTTTCTTCCCCCAAAACTGGAATGCTAAGCATTACGCAAATTCTGGAGTTCTTTTCACAGGTTGTCTTTTAGCTTCATGCTGCTCAAATTAATGAGTTTGTCTAATTATGCAAATGCACTCTCAACAATCAATCATTCATGTGACAAAATTTCTCTTCTGTTAGAAACTCATTCGATTAAAAAAAACCCACTCCTATTTCTGAAATTAGCAGCAATGACTACAAACCCTCAAAGCCTTCACAGAACACTTCAGAAAAGAACTGGAAATCATCAGGCCACATCACAACACTAAAATACCAGAATGAGAAAATGTCAAAAGATTTCTTTCGACTAAATTTCCACAAGAAATATTTGGGAGAGAATGGGTATGGTAAAAGAGAAAGGGCATGAACACAGAATCATAGAATATCCTGAGTTGGAAGGGATAGTTAGAACAAGTCGAAGTTCATCAAAGTTCGACTTCTGGCCCTACAACGCAAAATCCCAAGAATCACACAATGTGTCATACAGTCCATCCTACCAGGTCTTGCACAGAAGTTTTCATATTACAATGTATTTAGATTTTCACTTGAAATTCATGAAGCATCGGAACATAAAATGATCATGTTTCTTCTGCTTGATATTTCAATTTCATTCCAATTAATAAATACAACCTTTCAGTCTCCATTCACTCATATGCTATGAAAGAAGTTTCATGTCTACTGCCAAAATCTGATTAAACTTTGTTGAAATTGAAAACGTTTGATTAATTAAGACCTGAGTGCCCTAAAATTTCAACATAAAATCTACTTCTCACATTTCTAATAGCACACACTCGCACAGGTCCACCTGAAAAAGACTGTGACCGAGTCTGTTGTTATTCCTACTGATATTCCATGATACCCACCCAAAAACATTAATCTAAAAACTCTTCTCAACTTCATTAATGCAGGGCAGTGGATCTAAAACCACATCAAGTAACGTAGATGCTTTCACACTGCTCTTGTTGACTTTCCCGGGAGTATTTTGTGATGTACAGCTCTGATACTGAAACAACACATCAGTCTGCCCCAAAAACCAAAGACAACAAATGACAAAATCCTTTAAAAATTTCAAAGTTACCCTCACACAGGAACAATTTGTTCTGTGAATCTAAAGGTGTCTGAACACAACAGGTAGGTATCAGAACCATTTTTGGGAAATTAGTGAACTCACTTGGAACACTACCTCCTGACCAGCAAGACCAAAAAATGCTGTACCAGGCCTTACAAATCCAAATTTATAGTGGATCCTTATGTTGAAAATGAATCTATTTGGTTTTCATTTGCAAATTTATGAATTCCAAATAGCTTACAACTCAGGGGAAAAAAAAAGAAAAAAGGAATGATTAAAAAGGAAAACCTCAATGTTATTAACTATTTTAATCTGGCATTTCTAATGAAAAGCCTGACAGATTGTGGTGTCAGTTGCTACAGTTTTATACCGACTTCAACTTTGTTTTCAGAAAAGTAGCAAAACACATATTTTGAAGGAAAGTGATCCAGCATGTGAATATAATTAAAATCCAACTCCAACCAATTTCTCTCTCAAGTCAGAAGCTGAAATGCAATCAATACTGGCACAGAAAAATCCCACAGGAGATAGTGGCTGAAGATTAATTTTCCTTTTTTTCAAACCTGGCCCTCACTTATTGCATTACGTTGTTACCTACCACTGACAGTCAGCAAAATAACTCACTCATTTCGCTGCAATGAATTTCCAGACCAATTTCTTTCTCCCTTGAGAGGTATATAAAATTCATTTCTCTTTTCAGTTCACATTTGGACCATCTAAAGGCTTTTTTTTTTTTTTTTTTGTCAATAAATAAAGTTCATATGTCTACTGTTCATCATTATATAGCAGCTAAAACTCAAGAAAAGAGGGTTTTTTTGCAGCTGTTCTTTGTAATAATTTATAAATTACTTTTGGCATGATCTACAATAAACTGGAGGGTACCTTCTGCATCTTTTTTATAAGCCAAATACAAATAATGCAACTTTTCTCTAGAGGGCTTTCTGAACATAAATTAATGTATTTACATGAGGTAACTGGATGCTTTATGCCAAGAAGTATCACTGAAAGATGTCTCTAGAAAAGAAAATATCCATTAAAACAAAATTGGTAAAGAAGATTTCAGGAAATTGTAACATAGTTTAGCTGCCCATTTCACTGCAGCCACACTTATTCTGATTCCTTTCCACAGCATTCAGTTACGTTCCGTCATCACAGCTGCAAGAAGATGAGTGGATTTTCTGTCTCTACTAATATATTTTCATTTAGTTGAAACATAGTGGTTATTGTGGAAATTAAAAGCTTTTTTCATTAATATAAAACTTATTTTTGCTTTTTTCAGATCTTGAAAACTCACAACCAGAAAGCTGATACTCTTTTTTTAAAAAATCATCCATTAAGCACAAAAAAGCCCACCACCAAAGTGAAGCAACCTTCCGTTGTTTTCTGAAAGCAGATCTTTTCAGGAACAATGTAGGAGTTGCTCGAAGCATCATAAGAGATTTAGCATCGTGATGAAAGAATATAAGTAGATTTCTTTCCATTCCTGAACTGATATCCAGCCAGAAACAATGACACCTCCCTGCTTTCATATTTATGTAAAACAGACAGGAATTGGTTGATAATATTTTCCACTGTCTTCATATCCAGGGACTGTGTTTTGCATAAAACCCCACTGTCCCTACCAATGCCATTTTAGAGAATGAGTGTAGAGACAGAATTCTAATCGCTGTGGTTTTAGGGACATCAAAATTCTTGCTCTGTGATTCCTTCCTGTCCTACCTTGCAGAATCCCAAAAGTTTTATATTTTCGTCTCTAGGTTTCAACCCGGTTTTTATTTCTGAACATCTGCTGAAATTTGTAAATGTAAATTTTTAAATAATTGAGGCTCCCTTCTTTTAATTCCCTCCCAGACCCACTCTCTACAAATGAACACTGTCAAATACGACAAAAGCATAGAATTTCTCCTATGCTTAGTTCAGTACTCTTTTTTTCTTTTTATCTTTTAGACATTTTTGCTGTTTTTCTGTATATTTTCCTCCCTGAGGAAAATAATCCAGTTGAACTACATCCACAGCCCCTCCAAAAATGCTTGTGGCCCCATTAAAAAGTTACAGCTGGACTTAGCAGAGAGAGTAAAATGGGATGTTGCTTGAAGCACACAGCTCAGCAAATGCCTGCAGCAAGCAAGGGCTGGGAACAGCTCCTCTAAGGATGAGGAGTTAATTTTGAAGAGCAGCTGGAATGCATTTCTAATAGCCACAGCACTTTCACTGCATTTTGGATAATGTAATGAGTGCACTGCCTTCTGATAACATTTTTTATTTCCTTTTCACTAGATGTGGTTTTCCAGCTGCGGGAAGACTGCTGAGTGTGTTCAGGTGGATGTGGCAGAACTGTGGAGAGTTTATTGTTTTCACTCTGTGTCAGTGGGGGACTATGACCTTCACTTTGCAACATGATGATTTTAAGTGACATCCTTCTGTCTACTCTTAGGGACAAAACAATTAAAAGATTTACAAATAAAAGAAGAAAACAACTGGCTCAGAACCAAAATATTCTTATTTTTATGTTATACAACAGAGAGGTGTTAAACATAAGAATATATACATATGCACATTTACATATATAAACATAAGAAAATATGTATTTTTTTAAAATATAAATAGGGCCTGGGTAGCTTCAGAAAGGTCAATATGAGGGAATTTAGTAGGGAAATAGTTTTATATTTGCATCTGTCAGTGTGTAATTTTCAAGGGCCATTATATTTAATATAAATACGAGTTGCTTTCAGTGCTTTTAATGTTTCCACACGCTTCTTATGCATCAATTGGTGCATGAGTCAATGCATGATACAATCAAGTCAATGATAAAACAAATGGAACTCTGGATTGAGTACTGATACTTGAAAAAAAAAAAATGAATTCTCTTATGGGAGCCATTTTATTTCCAGAGTTCTGCCAACCAAGTAATGTCAGTATGTACCAAATACAGAGCCAAAACAATTTCAAATTATTTATTTGCCTCTTAGGCTATTTTTATGAATGCAGCTATCTTTTGGCTATTATAATTTCTCTGCAGTACTTACAGGTTTGTCCCTGTCTACTCTTTACAAGACTATGTGATATTTTATGGGAGGTTATGCATTCATTTATCTGACCTTTATGGTTCACAGCTTCTGATGAGAACTTTTAGATATGCACAAAATTATTATATATCTCAAACATAATAGTATTTTCTTTTTATTTGTATCCTGACCTATTCACACAATTCAATGCATCATGAATTTGGTTTCATGAATAAATGAATCTTTGATGTAATTAATTTATCAAATGTAAGGACCTGGAAATCTGGGGACGGGCTTTTTAGCAAAGCCTCTTGAGAGAAGACAAAGCCTAATGGTTTACAGCTAAAAGAGGGTAGATTCAGACTATAAAGAAGAAGTATTTAGAGATGAGGGTGGTGAAACTCTGGGACAGGTTGCCCTGGAGAGTGGTAGATGCCTCCATCCCAGGAAACATTCAAGGTCAGGTTGGTTTGGGCTCTGAGCAACTTGGTCTGGTTGAAGATGCCTCTGCTTATTCCATGGGCGTGGAGTGGAACTTTAAAAGTTCCTTCCAATCAAAACTATTCCATGATCCTGTGAAAATCTTGTAGCATTTCAGTGCATTATATTCTAGAGAAATAGATGAAAATGTCTGGGGTTTCCCAGTTTCTTCAGATGGAAAGATTTTGAAAATGGAATTCCAAGTTTCTGGGAGTCCCCTTCTGTTTGAAAGAGTTGACATTATATCTATGAGGGCGCCTTAAATACCATAATACAGGTAATTATATATAATTTACTTAATTTCTGACAAAAAGGAACATTTTTAAGTTATCATTTTTCAATAAGCTAAAAAAACCACCCTTAAGATTAAAAAAGAGTAATAAAGGAATTAGTGAAAATTTCTTTATTAAATTATTTCAGATTATATCTGAACTTCACTACAAATCTGCACAGAGTCTCCTGTAGTAATATCAGTATGCAAGAATTCATTTCTGTCCTGTCCTATTTTCTCTTGAACTACAATGACAGGTAAAATGAAATGCGTATTTAAATATTTAAGCACATAAGAAATATAAGACTTATTTATCTTCCTAAATCTAAATGTGACTTCCCCACCCCAAAATCTTCAGAAACCTCTCCTATGCCCACAGTGCTTCGAGGATGATGGAGAGCTGCCTCATAATGACATCAGCACCCCCGGATCCATCTCATGTGGTCCCATGGACACACAGATGTCTGGTGAGCCTCAGTGGTCCCTAACGCCATCCCCTCCACTCCTGAAGTTTCAGGCAACATCTCCATATCCCTTCTGGGTTACACATCTCAGCCATGAGACAGGAATCATGACATGTGATCCCATCTGAATGTCCCATCCCTGTCCTCTCCTAAATGGGGTGATGGTCTGGGAAAACTCAGGGGTTAATACCCTGCCCTTGAATTATCAGGTGCTGCACAGAAGCTCCTGCTCCAGCAGTGACTGTAGCAGTGGCTGGACTGGAAAAGAGAGTGTCACTAGACAACACTAAGGATACAGGGTCATATTAGAAGAAAAGCAAATCTCACTTTAACTGATTGAAATGCCACTTGGAGTTCAGAAAAACCCAGTTAATTATTAAGCAAACAAACAAAAAATCCTTTAAAATTCATAGCCTCCTTCACTGATCTTTCACGTCCCATTAGAGCACTCAAACATATGTAATAAAATAAAATAAAAATATCCATTGTTGACAAAAGTCCCATAAAATACTTAGTCATCTAAATTTCAAGGCCAAAATGCACTCTAGAGAATTTAGATTTTTCATACATCACCCAATTAAATTCCAAACTAGGAACTGTTCTACTCTTATTGGAATAAATTACCCTGTCTACCTTTTACCATCCCCACATCTGATTAAAGATCATATCCCTGGAGAACAAGAACTGTTAAATCATCTTAATGCTTCATTGGGTATTATTTATAATACCAACTGAATGTGAACATTTAATTAATTTGATTTTTTTCATCTGATGCAGTTGTCTTTGCCATGCTTTGCTAAGCCATCAACTGATCCTGTTTCACAGTGCATTCTTATCTTCAGTCATACTGGTTGGGTCCAGATTTTGTACATCCTGCAGCATACTAATTTGTTATTCCTCCCTCTTCTATGTCAATAACAACATTAATAGCAGTACAAACCTGCTTGGAGAAGGAGGCTGGACTACATGACCTCCAGAAGCCCTACTGATCTATTTTTCCCCCACTAATGGGGCTGGAAACACTATATAACATCACTCACTAATTTATGGTCACACAAATTTAATGCAGCTTTTCACTAATTAAATGACAGCTGTGTCTAGGTAGATGAAGGCTGTGGGTAACACTAAGCCATGCACTGACCTGTGGACCACAGACTTTCCCTGCAGACTAAACACCATATAATAATTTAAGTAAATGGCCATAACACTGTGTAAGACTATTTATATGATTTTTAAAAATGCTAGTATGGTGAAATCCTAACAATGCAATAACATAGCAGAACGGCATTCACAGGAACTAAGGGAAATTTAAGAAGGATAATCTGCCCAAGTAAAGAAACATGTCAGAAGAAAACAAACAAACACACAAACAAACAGAAAGTGCAACCAAAAGGAAGAACAAACAGATCAACCTGTGGATTTTGAAAGCTTCTAAAGTCAGCAAATTAAAATACTTATATAAAAGGCTAGTTGAAGTTTGAGTTCAAAAGCTTTTAGATCAGGACAATGTGATTACCCACTGTATTACAATTTTTTTTCAATACACACCATAAAAAGAGCTTCAAGAACACCTTTAATGTACCATTTTACACACCAACACTAAAAACTCAGGAAGATTTCAACTCTGTTGATAATAATAGGTATGACTGTCTTCTTCAATCTTGTTTTTCTCCACATCTATTCTCCAAAAAACAACTGGGACAGAACATGAGAGAATGGCTCTCTGGAAAGGCCAGGGAATGTGACCTGGCCCTTTGCAGATGGCACCAGCTGGTTCAGAAATGCTCCTGTTGTTCAACAGGGGCAGGGCAGGAACAGGACTTGCATCTCATCACCTACACTACACTAAACACCACATCACCACAGAGAACTCCCTCTAAGGATTAAAATATTGTAAGTGCTCCTTTCCAGGATTCTTGACCTGCCTTGGAATTTTCAAAGCCTACCTCCACCTTCGACCATTCATATGGAAACATCAGATTGAGTAATTTGTTTTTTGTTCAACTTAGGAGTCTCAATGTGACCCACACATTTCAAAGTGACACATCGGAACACTCGTACAACATTGGTATCTGTAATCAGGCAATAAAATGCTCCCTAAAACTCACTGTTGCAAGTGCTGTAAACATCCTATGACAAGTTCAGCTTTTGGTGCTGCTTTTATTTACCAATAAACAATTACACTGCATTCACTGCAACTGTTATCAGTCATGCATTTGATATTACTAGGAAATATCCTGAAGCAAGAAATTTTCCATTAAACTGATGAATCACTAGCTTTAGGGTTGAATTCTGATCTTTGATGTGGCATAAACTCAGCCTCCATGGGGAGACTTCAAGCACTGCTCTTTTGTGCAAATTTGCCTTCAAGGTAGGATTCTTGGCATTAAGAACAGTCTCATCTTTTTTAGGACACTGGCACCTACAGTTATCACTCTTGCCATTATTATTTCATAACTCAGTTTCACAGGTAGGAGGTAGCTTTGGGGCAGTCATTTATTTCATTATCATGTATTTTTCATTTCAAGCTCGAACATATATTCATTTGGGAGAATGGAAGACTTGCACAAATTTGAATAAAGGAATATAAACCTGACACCTACTTTTTTAATCATAACACTAAAAAAAAAAAAAAGGAAATATAAAACAAAAGAAAAAAGAAAAAACCTTGCTTCCTGTGGCAATAGATCATTATAATTGCAGTAGGAAGCTCAAGGAATGCCCTTTTTTTCCCTGTGGGCTGTACTCAAGCTTACCTGTAAGACTTTGAAATGGAAAGACCTGACATGTTTCCAAGTGATACTTGGTAAAGAAACACATTCCCTTTTAAACAATGCAAAAAAGTGTTGTTACTAAAGTAGACAACGTCAATCATGAGCTCAACTATCAGTTCCAATGATTTCCAAAGAATGGCATCCAAATCACCCTGTTAGACAACTGTGTGGTGCATTAGAACAGAATTCATTTCTATAACAGAACCTTCACTACAGCAAGAAGTGTGTATTTTGTGTATTCTTTTTATTATACACTGGAATGCATAAGAAACAATTCCCTGAAGTACAAGTAAATTACTGCATTAAAAAAAAAAAAAATGGATCTACATCTATGAATACACTGCATGTTTGAGAAGCACAGGAAAGAGGCTTGGAATACTCTCAGAAAACAAGAAGTACAAAAACTAGGAAGTTCTTTCTGAAAATGGAATGAGTTAAGGAGTCTGTGTAATTCTAAAAAAATTCCCTCCTCATTTCATAAATTGTTAGTTTTATTATAGACTTAATTATTAATTCCAAGTAATACATTCCAGTACCAAGAGATAATAACAGGTTAATATTCAAGACATATATTTAATAAAAATGAGTATATAGTTCAAAAATATGACATTTACTACGGATAAGAAATTTTTGTTGTAATGAAATTTGGCTAAGGTTGTCAAAATGGTCGCTACAGAGGTCTATCAACAGTCCTACTCTGGCAGTCTTTCGTAATGAAAGATATAATTTATACTAGCACAAATTTCTTTCTTTCTTATGGTCTGTGTCTGTCTAAGATCAAACTACCTTGTCAAAATGTCTCCTCTGTCTGTATCAAAAAAAAGGGCTAGAATAAGGCATTTGTATGTGCAGCTTACACCCATTACAGTGAGAAACCAAAACAAACAAAAACTCAGTATAATCCATGCCATATAGCTTAGAGTCAAAGTAACTGGGACAGATGCTGCCCAAGTTCTTAAAGAGTTCAAATTCAAAATATCTCCATCAAACGCCACTCAATTAATATTCAATCTATTTACAAATTTAGTCATTAGTATGTAATTTTGTAATTTCATTTTGTAATTTCATTTCATTTCATTGTCATTTTGTAATTTCATTTCAGTATCATGATCCTCCAAGAATGTACAAATTTTTGTCTAGAACAAGTGGTAAATTATGTTTTCCAGTGAAATTTTCACGTGCCAAATTCTACCATGTACCATCAAGAGATGTGACAAACAGAAAATATGTGAACTAGGTATGTAAATACGTGTAAATATTACTTAAATCTGATACATGCAACATCTTGGCCAGGTTAAAAACCTTGGTAGTCCAGACAGAGAAGAAAGTACATCTAAAAGTAGCTGCAACTTACACACATGAAGAATAACAATCAGAAAAAAAAAGCTCTAAATAGATATGCTGTATGTACAACACCTACTTATTGACATCTTCTTGCAGGTGTGTGCAAATCACAGTTATTGTTGAGTTACCTAATCCATATTTTCCAATCTCTGTGACATAGACTTTGCCCACTTATCATAAGTGAGAATAGCTGGAACAAATCCTTTATAGCTTATTTCAATTTTTTTTTTCAGTATCAAAGCAGGAAAGGACAAAGCAAAGATGAAAAGAAACACAACACCTCATAGTTGTGACAGCAATGCCAGATGATATTGGTTGTCATACAATGAAAGCAGAGGGAATAGAGACCTGGGGGAGCTAGGGAAGTTAGCTGGTTACTCTTGCTAGGCTGCCCTATTGCAAAAGGAGACTACATCCTCTACAGCTTAGCACTTAAGCTCATCCTAAATTATTTGAGACAAATTTCTATTGGAAATGCCTGTCCTTCACTGTCTATGAAATATTGAAAACTCCATAGCTTTAGCTCAGGAAAAACCTGATGAAGTCCACCGTTAGCTAAACCCAGATGGTAAGATTAATTTGGTTATTTGCATGCTTGCAACCAGACACACACAGTGAAAGCACTGAGATAAAGCTACTTTTACATATACAGATAAAAGGGAGCTTTCTAAAGGTTCTGTCTTATCAGAATCAGGTTTAAAAACCTTGAAAAGCCAGAGGAAATCTGTATCTGTTCGATGACATGCAAAAGCAGTCCCTGTCCCAGCTTTCTGTGCAGTGCCAGGGCCAGTCACTACACTCAGTCCCACTTTTCAATCCAGCAACTGGCAGCTGCTGGACTCTCAGAAATCTGGCATCAATCCTTCAGGCTTTAGAGGTCTTTTTATACCTGTCACCTTCCAAACTTACACACTGGAGTCCCCCATCTGCCCTGTCCAGCTCCAGACCCTCCTCCAAACCAACCACATTCAGGTGCCATCTCCCCCTCAAGGGCTCTGCCTGACCCAACACCCAGCTCCTGAAACACTGGCTTACAGAGGAAACTTTTCTTTCCTATGTCCAGCTATAAAATAAATAAAATATCATACTTGCATAAATTAAATTATTTGGCCATTCTTCAATGTATGTTACAAGGAGAAAATCCAGGAAACTCCTGAATTCTTGTGGGTGGAGGGAAACAAAATACAAACCAGCATTTCTCTGATCAAATCTACACTAGGTTCAGACTTGCTTGCAAGTAAACCTGGGATAAGTCATTAACAGACTTCTCTTTACTAAATTAATCATAGATGCACATAAAAGCAGATTTTGCAACCTTAACACCATGAAGAAGTAGAAAAGGCAAGACTTGTGTAAAGGTATAAGCAGAGACTCAATAAACTTCCAAAGCCACTGTCAGTGCCTCTAAACCTCCACGTCTCCTCTTGGGAAGAAGCAGACCCACAAGGAACATGCCTCTTAGATAACCATTGTGGTCTCTGATTAATCCTGCCCAATACTTATTCATAACTTCACATTAAAAAAAAAAAAAAAAGTTTGAGGGGTGGTAATTATTTTGTTTTCTAAAATGCTTCTTAAAACACACCATCATTTTTTCTGAAGAATTTACATTCAAAACTAATTATCCTTTCTTATTTTTACAACAGTTTTCAATTTGATGTAGATATAATTTTTTTGCATCAGTATTTATAAACTTTCAGCTTGATAGCTGCATTTATGCTGCAGTTTAAACTCAAAGAGAGCTAATGTTTCACAAATTATTCCAAAATAACAAGGCACCACTGAATTAGGAAAAATTCCTAAACCGTATGGCACAGACAGCTTATCGGTTTTAAAAGATTTCTTCCTTCTTTATTATAAAGTAATAAAAAAGTATTCGAAAGTGAACTATAGGCATTCTCCAGATTTTTGCCTCTAGTGGAACCCGCACACTGACTCCCAGTCACATTGTGAATTCACACTTTGTGAAGATACTTGCTGCCCAAAGGGAGCCATAATTTTACAGCCTTCACGTTAATTGAGTAAAATAAAATAAAAAGTGCTACTATCACTTAGTACGTGATCAATAACTGCACAACGAGCACAGCCCTGTTAGTCAGGACTGCAAACCAGTATGAGACTGCGTGAAGGGAATGTCTAATAAATCACTTGTGCTAACCAGGGACACAACTCCTGCCAGGAGATACAACTGGCTGCTCCCAATTAAAGCCTAGGGACTACAGGGACACTGCAGACTTCCAATGATGAGCAGCTGGTTTCATGTTAGAGACATTTCTTTACTCACAGTACTTAGTTCTTTCCATCAGATCATTGAAAAATTTCAATCTTCGTTTCCTTAGGCTGTTTTAACTTACGCAGGTAAAAGTTTATAAAACCATGACAAGAAATTGCACTAAAAATTTTGGAAAAGGAGCAAGATGCAAAGGGGAGATGAGAGAAACATAAAGAAAAGAATTCAGGAAAAAGGAAAATTAAGCAATTAAGCAATTCAGTGCATAATGGAGTTGTGGATTATTTGAACACAAGGAAACAGAAAAAAAATAGATTTAGGAAGAACCTATAAACAAGATGTGGAATCACTGGAAATAAAATAGACACCAATATAAAGAAGAGGAAAGAATTTATCAGTGAAGCAAAATTACTATAAATAAGGTGGGGGTACAAAGGACAAGATGAGAAAACAGGCAAAGCAATATGAAAATTAATGGGAAAGAGCAGCTTTATGTGGGACTACTCAGTGGTCCAATAAAAGCACTGCAGCATTTGTCCAAATACAACAAGCTGTTGACACCTGCAAATTAAAGTGCACAAACAGGCTGCAATATATCAAACTGAAAGGGTTCTTGGGAAAAGGACAGTGAATGAAAACCTGGGAGACCTGTATTAAATTACAAGTTTGGCCATTATCTCCCTATGAGATATAAAAAATAGAAGTACAGTACCTCCTACCTTGTTGCAAGGATAAAACTCATTAATTATCATCAAGTGCTCACACATTACATAGAGCACTGGGGGGAGGGGGAAATAAGCAAGCAGAATATAATTGCTGTTGTGGGATAAAGAGTACAAAAGGTCCATTACTGATTGATGGACTACAGGGTTACAAATTGATCGTTTTATCTGAGATACTGAGAAATCCAAAGGCCAGAAAATGATTGGCCTTCACGTGCTCTTTTATTCTTTTTAGTAGAAGCAAATCCAGTCATTAGATTTGAAAAGGCCCATCATGACAGCAGATGAAAAATGAGAGAAGGATCTCCTGAATGTGGTATGGAAATGGGAAGAAGGAAAGCAAATGGTACTGCAGTATACACCACAAAAATACACAGACTTTAAGAGGATTGCTCTTCTAAAAAAGCTGTAATATTCAAATGATGAGTGGAGACAAATAAAAACTGCCAGGCCAGACCTGTGAGATTAATTTCTTCTAAATATTCAACATCCAAAAGTTAAGATCTAAAAGGATCTGTTATAGGAACCTGGTGAACACAGAGAAACACACACCTAGAACTGATTCAGTTCAGATGACCTTAGACATCTGTCTCAAAACAAACTGAACAGCTCTCTAGAGAAACCCACAGATTAGTTTAGATGTCTTATTTTAATAAATTCATTTCTGCTACTAATTATTCTTGATTGTACTCAAAGATAAATGTAATATCATTTCCTGTGAATACATGAAGGCTCACAGCATGGAAGAGGAAAGAAAGTCTGGACTTCTTAGAGACAGAGAGGAATGGATTGCAAATGGAGTTTTACTAACCAGTGCTTCAGAGATGATTCTATTAAATTTCTCAATATTGAAAGAAAAAAGATGTCTCAAGCATTTTTTTTTTTTTTCAGGCAGGAAGAGGGAAGAAGAGTCTGTGGTGTTTGCATACATAGTTGAGATCTGGATGAAAGTCTCAAAAAAATCACTGTCACTATAAAAGGTCATTCTATTCTTATCATTTCTTGACAATAAACATTATTACAAACTTCATTCTAATAGTTCAAAAGGACATAAAAATAAATTAAAACTGAAACAGAAATAAAATAGAATATATGGTCTAACAAATTTGGTTTAGGGTGGGTGTGTGTGTAATTTTTTCAAGAAGGGGAAAGAATATCCTGAAGAAAATGAAAAAGCCAAAGACAATAAACTCTGAAATAGTATTTCCTTTCCTGCCCTGCCTAACATATTTGGATTTAGGTTGTAGAAGTAGTACTCTCAAGGCCTTTCCCAGTACTCCCTAATTCTAACAGATACATCACAGTCTCATATTCACACCACAATCTACCATCACTATCTGGTACATTTAGATTAAAATCCAATATTTAAGTTTTTAAATTCTGTTTCCAGAGAAGATTAGCACCTGTCATCCCAGTGAATTTAATGAGAACAGAACAACATATTTCAAATTTAGGTTCCTTTGAGTGAATTTTACTTAAATCAAGCACACTTTAAAACTCAGGACAGTAGTTTGTTGTATCTGAAATCAAGTACTCATAACTCTATATAACCATATAAAAAAATTCTGCTTGACATGATCTATGTACCTTCTTTAATTGCCTTACAGCAGAAGCATCAATTACAATAGTGATGCCATCAATCTCTAAAATACACTTGATTAAAAAGTGCAAATGAAGCATGCTGGCAATTCTGATTAATACATTTACAACATTTTTCTACGGTTTTATAAATTAAATCTATAATGAAGACAAGCAGTGGTATTATCTCCAGTGAAGGTGAGGATTAGTTGTATTGTCTCCAGAACATATTAAGATTTTCAACAGTTAATGCCAGATAGGAGACTTCAAACCTTTTAAAGTAAGAGTTTTAGTAAACCAGGAATTGAAGTATCATACATTTACTCTAAATCTTGTAATTGGTTTTTCAATTTTCCCAAATCTTATAAAAGTCACATAAATGATCACAAAATGAATGAACGTAATTATTCAGTAACATTTTACGTCTTCTTTCTCCTCATGTAAAAAATGTATTACAAAGAATAAAAAACAACATAATATGATCTTGGAAAATAAGGCCAGAAAATAGTTCCTTCAGAGTAAAGTGAATTATTTACATTTATCATCTTGATTCTCCAATCCTATAATTATGATTTTATTACATTTCAAAAAGTGAATTATACTGCTGTCAGGATCTTCATTCTCCAGCACATTTTCTGCCTGACCAGTAATTCAAACTGTATGAGAGGAGACAGACTTTGAGAATTAGAACATAAAGTATTTCCTGGTTCTTGAGGAAACTTCTGAAGACATTTTAAGTTTTTTGCTTTTTTGCTTCTGCCAAATCTTTAAATGATAGTCTTAGAGCTCCATTAATATTTTCAATCCCCTAATTTTCTGAGATTACAGGCACTGAAATTAAATGAAACGTACTACTTACATCATTCTGATCGTCTTTTGCATTGTAATAGATTATATCATTATTCTGTAAGAGAAAGAAAAGTAATTCTGTTAGTTTGAAAAAAGAGAATAAATTTATGTAGCAATAATCTCTACTATTGTAAGATACATTCTGAAATAAACCCACAGTTCTTTATGCATTCTCTTTAAAACATGACAGACTGATCTTTGCTTGCTCTCTGTTGCAAGCACAATTTCCCGTGCTAGTGCTTAACTTCATTCATTTAATGGCTCTTCCGTGGGAGGCTGCAGAAGTCACTCAAAACACAGCTAGAAAAGTACAGCTAACACTGGGCAAACTCCAGAGCTCATAAAAGGCTTCCATAGGCTGTTTCTGTCACAGACATGGGACTTTCACTGAGAAATTAGGGAATAATGCACCACGGCATCCAGCAGGCAATAGACACACCGAGGCAAGGCCTTTGCTAAGTGGAGTAAGTATTTGCTGCACACATTTATTGTTTTATTCACCTCCCACTGAGAAAATAAAACCTGTGAAAATACATCACAGGAGAGGCTGGCTTTTGGAGTGTGGAGCAGATCCTGGCAGCTCTGTGGAAACACTGTGCCATGTAATGCAAGCAAAGCAAACAAGGAGAAGGTTGCTAGTTCCCATTCCAAAATCAGCCAGAAATTCCATTCAGTGTTAACTTCTACAGCAGGTTGAAAACTGGGGTATGTCCTATGGAACACAGTTTTGTTTTCTGTTTAAATATTATTGAACCATTTAAAAGCCTTGAAGATTTAGGGTCACTGGGGTAGCTTTCCACCAAATAGAATTGATGCAACGTGCCCGAAGCTTTTTGAATAAAACCAATCAATTTTATGTGCATTTCTGTATGAAATAGAGACATGTGTGAACATAGTATTTTTAAGTACCATTACAGATTTTGAGTAAAGGAAAGGAGAAGTCACATTTCTTCATATCCAGCAGTGTGCTTTAAATAGGTGATTGCTGTTGACCTCCAAAAATTGTCTCTGTTTATTTTTTCAGTTGTTTATGGTAATACCTTTTATGTATCTAAATAAAAAGTTTAGAACAAAAAAGTGTTTTCTTTTATGAATACCAACAGGAAAGAATGCTTTCAGTAATCATTTTTTAAGTGGGTAAGCCAATGACAATTTTTACTTTCACTAAAAAAGTATGGCATGTATTACAAGGTAATGCAGTTCATCTTTACAAACCATCATTTTACTCACTCCATAAATAATGACATCATTTATTCTCCTTTGTGACCTTTTAGAGAGTCAAACATGAAACATATTACAGGTCAGCTAAATGCCATTTTGAGGTAAATGCTATTAACATGAACCCATCCTTTTCCCTCAAAATGAACTTTTCCACTTTTCCATCAAGACACTCTTTTATCCATAGGTCACTTGGTTTTGTATTGGTATCTGGACAACAAAGTCAGATCTCAAGGCAGTACAGACACAGGAGGAAATTATTTTCATCATTAAAGACTGAAGCTCATTCGTTATTCCCTTGTTTGTTGTAAAGAAAAGACCATAAAATGCTTGTGGAAGCCTTTGAGTAACTCAGAAGATGCAAAAGATTCTATTTTCTTTGGTTTCTCTTCACTTTGTAAACAGCTATGTACAAAATAACTGCTCTGTAAATAATGTGATCGGTTCAAAAGCCCCTCTGATTCTTTAGCAGGCAACATTTGAAACTGCAAAGGATCCTGCTCTGACTGGTACTAGCCAGAAATGTTAACACAAGAGTTTTCATCACAAGGTGATCTATTTAGTTTAAAAAAAACCAAAAAACCAAAAAAATTGTTCACACAACTCCTTAAGTCAGGTTGTTTGAGAACAGTTACCTCATAGTCTCATCCCTAGAGGGTTTTAGTCAGGAAAAATGAGAGGAGGAAAAGCAATACAGACAAAATTGACTGGATATATTATTTTTGTTTACTGGTTTCATTTTTAAAAGGAACGTTTTCATGAAACAAAATCTCTATTAGGCCCTCTCTTGTATTGACTCTCACCTAGATAGGAATTTATTTCCTGAGCCCCTCTCCCCTGCTCTTGTTTACCCTGTCGTCAAATCATTATTGTATAGGATTTTTAACACGGTCATCAATAGGCACAACTCTCTTTATCTACTTAAACAAAATGATTCTTTATTTTCATAATTATATTTTCCTTGTCTTTTATATATTTTTTATTTGTTTAAATTTCTCAAAGCCGGCATAGTTTTACTATCTATCCCTACTGGACTGAACAGTATTTTTAAAATCTCCTATTAGAATTATGTTTCAGGAGCATGATTTATTTACAAGTTAATGAAAATAAACACTCCCTGCCCAAATGACTTAGATATTTTTTGTCAGGCTATTCATATCTTGTAGTCCAATACACTGCCTGGAGATATTACCTATATAATGCATAAACTGACACTGACATTGGACATATCTCACTACTCTTAATATAGAAAATATGAGATACCCAGTGCTACAACACAATGAATGCTGTATGGTTCACAAATTAGATTCATGGATCACTCAGATCTTTAGAGGACAATTTTTCATAATTTAACCACTTACAGTTGACAAGAACAAATTGATTTGTTGCTGGCTCTCAAGTGAGTAGCTTAGCTATTTATTAACTTCTTGACACAAAGAATTTGAATCTTCCCACTGTTGTACACTTTTGCCACCAAATAATAGTGCAAACTTGGTCAGCAAACCAAAGGTACAGTGTAAATACCCTGGATATTTATTTTTGTTCTTTATCCAGTAATGCTGTGAGCGAGAGGGCGTAGACTCACTGGTACTTCTGTTCACCAATGAACATATTTGGTAAGACAGTCCTGAAGTTAAACTAATGAAAGAATGACTTTAGGAGACCATATGCATAAATAAAAACTTTAGTGTAGTATCAGCATATGATTGTAAAAAATCTCTGCAGTTGGGAAGGTGAAGAGTAGTTTTCAGTATCTTTAATTCCTGTTTCAAAGCAAAAAGTTTTAGTATCTGGGAAAGACAGAGGCAAGCCATATGAAAATTACATTAAGGACGAGGTCATAAATGTTTTATTTTTGACTCCTACTATTTTCTTTGACACTTTTTTTCTTCCACACTTTCATTGATAGTATTATCTGCTGAAGTGAGATTATTCCACTGTCTTTACATCGCTTTTCATTCCAATAGTTCTCTGTTTTCCAGCTCAGGGTAGAAAATAATTCCAAAGGGAATATTACATATTGGCTAATATTAATAAGTTCTTAAATTTCACCACACAAAATTCCAAGTTGATGGTCTCTATAATCTCTGTGTCTAGAGATTTGAGGAGATGTAGAAGAAAAGCATGGGAAAACACCATCTTTCAGAATATCTGCAGATGAAATTTGAGCTCACACCAACACTAACTTACACTCAGATTTTGCTTCTCTACAGAGCAAGTTTACAGACACAGTCCATTGATTCATCAAGCAAATGCCTAAAATCAACTCAGGATTATATGAGTGAAGATGGATTTGGCTTTTCATCTCAGGAATTAATGCTTTTTTCAATCAAGTTCTTTCAAGAACAACAAGAAGGGATCACATTGCAACAAGACAACGCTACAGATAATTATGTGCAGCAAAAATTGTAATAGCATATCTATGCCATTTTGCTGGTGAGAGACAGACATCCTCCTTTGCCAAGTGCCAGAGTGAAAGCCCTTGGTCATGCCTGTCACGTCCTGGTGTCTGCAGGAAAACCTCCTAAATTCACCTGATACTGGAATTCCAAGAACTTTTCATGCAATATGTGCTCCACCAACTGGTCTAGAGATTGTTTTTTGAAGTCTTTTTCAACAAACATCCAGTGCAGTCTGTTCAGAAACGTTGCTTTCTCTGAAGCTGTGGGTAGGGTCACATAAACCCTCAGGTCTCTCCATGGGCTTCCTAGAGGCTCTACGGAACCCAGATCCTGTGATGTAGCCTAAAATGGTGCTAGGCCTGCAGGGGAGATTGGCCTGAAATGAGTTCTAAAACTTTATGACACTCTATAATGAACCAGAAGAAAACAGATAGATCATTTAAAAAAAAATAAAGAAAGGGGAGGAGAAGAAAAAAGGTTTTCTGCAGCTTTTCATATCTTAAAAAATTAATATCATGTATTAATTTTGACAGATATCACAATTATCCTTTTTTCCCCTAAAAGATGCATTTCCAAAACAATCGTAGGTAAAATGTGAAAGTAAAAAAATTACACTTTTAGCCATTACAGAAGATAATGAGCTCCCTCTGAAAAGAAAACAGAAGAACATTTGTGAAAGGTCTCCAAAGCTCAAAGATTTTCTTCAGGAAACCACTGGAGGCAAACCTAAAATTAGTATGGCAGATTATATTGCAAACATATATTTCTGCATAATTAGCAGTGCATGTTTTAAAATCTGAAATTACAGCCAAATATGTTTATTTGGATTTTGTTTTTAAACAGGATACTTCCCATGACTTGGAAGTCTTTTACCCAAGAAGTTCTAAAGCACCCAAAGAAAGGCAATGTATAAAAGCTGCTCTATATTGCAGGTAATCTGCAAGTAGTGATTCTTTTAATTTGCAGGTAAGAGGTAGAGAAAGAAATCAAAATCCAAGAAAAAACAAACCATACTGCAAATACAAGTCTGATATTGACTCTTCAGTTTTAGAATTATAGATACAAATTTGGAGAAAATTTTAAAATCGTATTAATCCCATACACTTGGAAAAACACAGTCACATTAGTCAAAGAACTGGGAGTCCTTTTGCTTTGCATGAAGCAATTAAAATATTAATAATACTGATCCATTTCACTCTTTATAGGCAGACCAAGGGAAATTAGTTTAAATGCAAAAAAATGCTAAAAAAGCATTTCATTATGTGTTGGCAAAACATACACTTCAGTTTAAAAAAAAAAAAAAAATTCCTTGTATCCCCTTAAAGGATAAAGAAGTGTATTAAAAAAAAGTTCACTCTAATACCTTTGGGGTAATTAAGGTTTAAACCCATCCTAATAAATCCTATGACAAATAATCCAGGCAGTTTTAGTATAATCCTTTCTACAGTCTGACATGCAGTTTAAGTCACAATTAGACCCTTAAGAAAAGAAAGCTAAACATGGCCTACCACACATCAAAAATTACATCTATTTTTAAAGAGGATAACGTTAGGGAATAAAAGCTTGCAAACACGGGGAAAAAAATTGAAAGAATGTCAACTATTACCATCTCTTTTGTTACAGCTTTGTGATTTTATATAAGTGAAATGACACATATAAAAAAAGGGGATTAGCAGCTAATAGCTTTTTTTTTCCCCTTCAGTATCCACGTGCAAAAATACTGATTTATCGCTTGTCTGTAAAGTGAAAAAATGCCAGGCAATATAGTAAACCAGTTGCAATTAGAATTACAGTGTATGCATACAATTACAGTGCCTGAAGATGGGTTGTTAGAAATCGGTTAGAAAGTGCATTTAAAACATATTCTTGAAACTGGAGATGGAAACAAGTTTTTTTTAAAAATCAAATTATTAAAATAAAAAATAAAACAGTGAAATAACACTTGATCAAGGAATATGTCACTATATTTCCCATAATATGGACAAATGAGTCACTTCGGTTAGACATTTTTCCCCCAAAACATAATTTGATTAAATAACTGCTTTGTCAGAATATTAGATTTCATACACTAATTAAAACCTTCCAGGTCTGCACTATAATTTATGATAAGCCTTTTTCATCAGATTCATGTAAAGGGCTTTTCTCAAGATTCCACTGAGACTAATAATTGAAATGAAAAGTTGAAGGTGAAGATTACAGGAAGTAACATAAAGGAGCATTAAAGGTGCTGCACACTCTTTGTCATAGAATATTCTTTCTTTTAAATTGTGAGAAAGATCAACTTTTTCAGCATTCATTTACAGGTTATTCCTTCCCTGAAATTATCAATCCGTAAACCTGCAAATTTTTAGACAGTTTTCATGAGGTGGTCACTTGACCATTCACAGATGCATCGGAGTGATAAATAAAATGAGTAATTTATCACGTATCTGCCTGGACTTGACAGCAGGACTAAAACATTCAAGCCTTATATAAGGCTTATATAAGGCATCTGTATAAACAGAGAAGTGTAATGCACCCATACAGAATCCAGATAAAAATACACTGTCGGAAAGATACACTTTCAAGCCCTTGACATCGATTCTGAGGAATTTTGAAGTGAGTCTAGATCCAAAGGCTGCAGTGCTGACAGTGGTCAGATTTCAGGCATCTGAGTTAAAAACTGAGATCTTCAAAGAGCTCATTGAAGTCTAAACTTGGAAGAACCTAAAACTTTGGAAATATCTGAGATTCCAGCATAAATCTTCTCTAGGTATCTGCCATTCCACATACCCCAGGCTGGGCTCTGCCAAATCACCAGCCCTGTGAGCAGGGCAGGGCTGGTGTGTCCAAAAAAGTGCTGCCACCACCCACCCCTTGGTCCACTCCCTGGCCTGACCTTCACAGGGACACTTTCCTCGTGTCCCCCTGCTCACAGTGGCGATATCTGATCAGGTGCTGAATTTAACCACGCTTGATTTAATTTGTCTTGTGGAAATTATAATTAGTAAAGCTGAGTAAGAAGTTTTTTTGTATCACATTCAAATCTCAGGAGGAAATCCTGCTGATTTGCACAGGGTACAATACGTAGGATTTTTTTTTTCTTTTGCCTCAGTGGCCATATTATGCTACATTATACATTTACTTAGAAGAAACGGAAGTAGTGAAGAGTATTTAGGTTACCTGCATAACCTCAAAAAGAAGGATAGCAAACACTAGGAGTACTTATATCTTCACATCTCTAGAATTCATTGCAGAAACTCTAAAGAATAAGCAACATGTGCCCATGTCAAACAAAATTCCCCAATTTTGAGGTAGTTTTCACTGTAATAACTGTTAGAAAGTGCCATTGGACTACCTAAGCTGCCAGGATGATACTTAACTTCATGAAAAAAGTTAAGAATACATTTCAAGTACTAATTGCACTTTGACTGTAGAATTAAAAGCCAAAAGGAGTTGAATGTGTGAGGTTAAATATAATAGAGCCCAAAAGACAACGAGAAATACAAGTCAGACAAGCACGCACCCAAATCAAAATCTACAGAGCTGCCTGTTCTTCTGAAAAATACAACACACCCCATGAATAACTTCTGCATAAAAACATCCTCTGGCTCCATGGCCTGCAGTCAAACAGCAATCTCTGCTGCACATGCAGATAATTGTTAATATAACAATGGAATTTTGGCATTTTGCCTACTGGTAAGGACAGTCTATTTTTTAATGAATTGTTTCTAATTTCAAGGATTTTTTAAAATTTACTTCAATTTTTAAGTGCAACTGGTGAACAAAGTAAATCAAATGTGGCAAACAATTAAGCAAATTTTTTTGGTTGCAAAGCATCAAAGGCCAAATACTTCATGCAGGAATGAAAATTTAGCGACTGAAAATATAAAGTTGCAAAACCACCTTGGTATTCTCTGGTATAGTTGCCAATTTCACAGACTGACTGTCGTTTTAGTTAGTCAAGCTGAAAAATTATCCTGAAGAATTATATTTTGATCCACATTAAAACCTAGGATTTTATGTATTTGCACGTGTGACAAATGACCAGAAAAGAAAATCATAAGGGGACTCTTCTGGAGTCACCAAATTTAAAAGAACCAGCTACATATGTAAAGAGACAGAAATGACCATGCTCTCTCTTCTTCCTCCAGTCCTCTAAGCCAAAAGCAAGGAAGACAGAGATAACCCTGAGGAACAAAAATATTTTCAATCCATTTTAATTTTGATAAATAAATTCTTCCAAAAGGTCCAGGAAACTGCTAATTTTCTCATCACAGTAACTTCCTCAAAGTATAGACAACTGTGAATGGCTTCTTTTTATAGGGAAAAATGCAAGTGATTACAAAGCAGATTTCCAGGTGGGAAAATGAAATTAATTTGTTAGCACCTAATTAACCTCTATATCACACTATCTGATCAGTTTAATTAAAGAAGCAAAGTCTGTTTATTATAATTTATTCAGCACTACTTTCTTTAGTTGATGAAAGAATATAAAAATAAAATAAATTAATTAAAAAAAAAAAAAAGTCCAAACTGATTGCATATTATCTGGATTGTAAATACTGCGCCCAGGAGAGTACAGGACCCTAGTTAAACAATTTGGACATAAGTTTACTTTGGATTCACAAGAAATTGGCATTCTGAATACATACTTATGCAGGTGCTGGGATGTAATGAACCTCTTGCACTATCATAACCAAATATAGAAAATATGCCAGTCCTCCAACTCCAACAAATCTGAAAAAGCCTTTGAGAAAATTATTTTCTACTATGTAATAGGCAAACATTTTGTAGAATTTTCCCCCCCAAAAAAATTGTGTGCATTTGTTACATTGCCACTGTTCTCTATCCTTTACAGCCAACAAATAAAACAAATGTTTATCAATGCTGCAATCAGTTGTTACAAAAAGGAATCAAATTTCAGGCATATGACACTACAATGGAGTAAAAACTCAAGAGGGTACCTTCTTGGTGATCCATGAAAGTGGCTGAAGTGTGTGTATTCCAAGGCTTATCTTCACAAAAAAAAATAGTATATCACAAAAAACATATCACACAAAGTCACTGTAACTAAAGTCTGAGCCAAAATACCCAGATTACATTAATGTCTTTTAAGAATCTCACTGGAATAGAAAAATTCTAACATTTTGCATAATTTTCCTTAAACTGCATCAGCAGAGAGCCTTATACAGGTCTTTATTTACTTTTTTATCCACATATAAAAACTAAAATATAGGAAGATTTTAAAGTATTTCTACAGGGTATTACAATACTGTATAACACAGCAAAAATAAATTTTCACATATAAATAATGAAAGTATGATCCAAACTTCAGACCACATTTTACAGAGCTAATACTGACCTGTAAAGTTAATGATCTCTAATATATTTTTTAAAAACACTCTTTTCTCTTCCTGTCTCATCAATTCTTCATTGAGTTTATTCAATCACTCAAAGTGTGTCCACAAATCACCCAAAAAACCAAAACCAATTCCTGTAGCTCATCTTACACAATTTGCATCAATATTAGGAAAAAACCCTACCAAATCTCTCAATTTCCTCCTAATGTGAAAAGTACCTTTACAAAAGGCAATAAAGTTCAAGATATGTCAGGCCATGTTTTCTTTTCAGATTGCTTTGGCTTACCCACATAACAAACGTCTGGCATAGTGACTGTTAATTGTTTAATGGGCCTCTTATAAAGACAAATCTTTCTTAAGACTTTAAATTATTTTTTTCTATCTCTGAGAAAACAACTCTGGACTCTTACGAGGCTCTAAGAATTATCCCAAGCTCACCTAATTAATAACGAACAGAAGGAATCATGATTTAATTATTCAGCTTTGGCAGCTGTTTTGTGCACGTCTTGCACTCAATCACTGCAGTAAGGCAAAGATTCAGGAGCACACCTTATTTCAAAAGTAGTTCAGTAGCATGAGACAAGCCAGCAGCTGGAAAATATTCCTTTTACTATTTAACATAAAATGAGGGAGACTTTTCCAGTTAATCACTACAAGTAAAAGGCTCACATCAAAAATAATTAGAAGAAAATTTCATTTCTTCTTAATTATTGATGTTACACTGGTATGCTGGAAGCCATGCACAAGAGAAATAGGATTTAAGTGTTGTATCAACATCTTGCTATCATGTTTCTCATTCTTGATCTTATCAACTGCACTAAATGAAAAGGGGTTTGTGTGTTCTTACATGGATCACAACAGGGTTTTTTCACTCCTCAGGTATTTATTTGATGCTTATGCCACAAACTGCAAAGAAATAGAGAGAAATCTTTGAAAGGCAGACTGGTGGCTGCTGGCTGTCAGAGGGAGGGAGAGAACAGCAATCTCTGCTTAGGAACAGTCCTGGCCTTTAACAACTCAGAGAAGGAATCACCTACTTGTGGATTTACCCATCCTTCTAGTTCAAAAACTGCACACAATTCAAAAAGTATTTTAAATTTTATATAGATGAATCTTATTCTAGGCAGAGACATTTTGAAGTTCACAGCGTTTTAGCATTCCCATATGAATCTCTGGTAACACACGTAAGTTTGGGTCCTTACATTGTGTTATTCACTTTCAAATTCTTTACAAATCAGCACTTCTTTGGATTTCATCTCTTTTTTAGAATTCAGGGTGGACAGACAGATATATCACAGAAGTGTGAAGATGTGAAGAAAGAGCCAATGTGAGAAATTTTGAACAAGCAAAAGAGCTCTCTCTTGTACAAAAAATGAAATTAAGGCAGGTATTTGTTTAAAAAGACAGTCAGAAAGGCTCCTGCAAACCTAACTAAGAAGGCTACCGGAAAAAGAGCTTAGCAGTGGAAGATCATAGTGAAGAATAGAGTATGAAGTAGATTGGAAAGTATATTTTTAAGTTATTTTAGTTGGAAAAAATGCATCATTTTATTCCCCAAAATTTATGCTGTGTTGCTTGAGGCTGTTTCAGCTCAGCTCTCCACAGCACCATCACACAGTACTACAGAAGCGTGCACTGAGATCACAGAAAGCACAAGAGGGAGAAAGTACAAGTGTTTGAAAAGGGATAAAGGAAGATGGGAAACTCAGGCTGAAGAGGAAAGAACAAGGAATGCTGCAAAAAAGGGTGAAGTGCCTGGTCAAGGATGATGCTGTGTTCACACCCACAGAAGACAGCACTGAAAACTGCAGAGAAAGGCAGGAGACTATTGCAGCAAAGCAGTCATTCCAAACTTCTCTCCTCAGTGACCTCTTTGGCAACAGCCAAAACTTCCTGGGCCTCTTTCCCCTCCCTTGCCTTTCCTGGCCTTCCCCCTTCTCATTTTACACAGTTCACCTTACAAACTTTGCAATCCACCTTGCTAGAGATTGTTTTCTTTTGGTTTCACTTTAGGAAGTTTACTGAATGTGATGGGTTGGCAGATCTTACAGCTCCAGAAATCTATCTATACGAGCAGAAGCCATCCCGACTTAGCTACCTTTTGCCTAGAAAAGTCCTCCAACAATTTCAGCAGGTATTGTACTACAAATACTTCCTAATATTTGTCCAGTGATCCAACCTTTTATCAGCACTGTGCTAACCCCCACTATCCTGATGAGACCAGCAGTCTGTGTGTTATTTGGACAGAGTGAGCTGAAAACCACAGGCAGAGCTAAACCATGGATTCCTGCACTGAGTGAGCATTAGCCAACTCTGCAAATTGACTCCAGGGACCAAGACTTCTTTCCTGCAGTAAGACACAAAGATGCTGTTCACACTGAATATAAAATATTCCTGGGGTTTAAAACACGAAAGAGGTAAAATTTCAGAAGTATGGGCACAGTTTAGCCACTTGTGTTCACAAAGTATCTGAACCCACCAGCTTTAGTTCCCTGTAGACCTCCAAGAGACTCAGCTAAATGTGTGCTCCTGTTCATAGACATAAATTCACACACTCCATTAGATCATCTCTCTGAGCATATATGCATGTAGATACATATGTAAATACATGTGTAAGTATTAACAGAGGAAAAGTTATACAACTGGGATGTGCATAGAAATAACTCCCACCCATTTAAGTAGGACCAGCACGATCCTAAAATTTGTCTGATTCTCAAAGTATCACCTAAATGTTGTTTATAAACACTGAGCAATAGGGAAAATCATATCTAATATGGCAATATCTGTAATAATTAATTAATTAATATCTGTAAGCTTTAATTCATTATCTTGAAGCAAAAAAGAAGACTATTTCTTCTGTTTCATATTAAAACATTTAAAGCTTTTGAAAATACTATATTGCAGAGCTCATGTACAGATAAAAGTATTTGATGAATTCAGTTGTATTTATCTTAATATTTTCTTATCAATATAGAGATGACACAAGGAGCTGAATTAATTAAGTGCATCCTATTCTTGACAAACATACACCAGTTCAATTTGATTTATGGATTTGCACTGCTCTAATCTTACTAGTACTAGTAAGTACTTCAGGGAACTGTTCCCATGTCAGCAAAAACTACTGATGTGAATCTGTAAAGGAAATCCTGCTTTGTCTATGTCAGTTATTTTTGATAAAAGCAGCGTTCACAGTTCAAAATCATGACATAACTCATAATGTTGTTAATATTTTCACAGAAACAGAGGGCAATTTTTCCTCCTGCTCTTGGTCGAATGTCTGAAGAACTTACTAAACTGATGGATTTTTCCTTCCCATTTTCAAGGTGAATTTATCTGTAACTGCTATGTATCTATTGCTATAAATAAAATTTGTTTTCTCTTGAACAATATTTCCTCTTAGTGTTTATTCTTGACACAGGATGCTTACTGATGTGTACCCACATGACATTTTAGGAGAGAGCATGCTTTATTCTTCACAGAGACTATGATGTCTGTGTTTCACAATAAAACACAGATCAATCCTGAACACCCTCTGCTTTCATCCACACTGTGCTTGTTACAGCTGCCCCCAAGACACCGAAGCAATGCCCAGACAGATTTTGGCAGGTCTGTAGGAGGTAATATTGTCTGGCTTTCTACGTGCCCCCAACATCATCTCAACAGGTTTTGTAGGCTCACATACTCTTACATGCCCCGATGTAATTAATGTAGACCCAAAACACAAGAGACCAAGAGAGACTGGAAGTATTTGGAATTATTCTCCCATGTGGTGTGATCCCTGTAATCAGGAAAATAAGTCAAGACAACTGTCAGCAGAAGAAATGGCATTCATCACTTGGGATTAATAAATAAATTAATAGTATGGTTTTGGAAAAAAATCAGTCTTAATCCAACTTTTGTGGTTTTTTAGCTGGTATCTCTCACCAAAAGCAAAGAAAAACCAAACCCCCTTTTCTGCAGCAACACAGCTTTAGGACAAAATATCTGCAAATGCTGGTAAAACAAACCTGAGATATTCTACCAGAAAGGTGTGGAAGTCCTATGGGAAGATTTCCTCTGTGAGCATTTTAGAATACTTTATGTCTAGAGGTCATTTAAACTATGATGCCCATAGCAAATTAGATGAAATTAGACTTGCCTATATGGAGAACATTCAGTCTGTCAGAAAACTTTTTCTGGAAGTTTTCTTTAAATTTTTACGTAGAAAAAACCTCACAGACAAAGCACAAGAAGTTTTTTGAGGTCAAAACACCAGAATTTTGTGCAAGCACAGAAAAATATAATAGAGCCAACCCTGTTAGTTCTTCTCTACTGATGTGTAACTCTTAAGAAATGCAAAACTGCAGGTACCCTCCTGGGGATCAGTAATGCCCAAGGGACTAAGACAATCTTAGTCTGAATTAATAATTCATCAGGAATTACTCACCCATTTTTAAAAGCAAGGATCTGGTCTGGCCATTTTTAAATTTATTCTCACATTTTAAAAAAGTTACATTTCACTGTCCAATGTAATTTGTGACTAACATATGGGATAATTAAAACAGAATGATAGTGTGTTCTACAAACACATGAATCACAGTCATAGAGCTGGCCCAGAGTTCTCAAGACTTTCTAAATCCTAATATCCCTTCAATGAGACCTAGAGTTGTGTATTTATTTACAGAGATCTTATTTTCTTATAGCTGAGAGAAAGAATTAACTGGGGAAAAAAGAAAGCAAATGCTTAACAGATACATTTCTGGTCAAATCAGAATTTTTAAGCATTTCTTTACATGGTATTAGGTCACGTTAGGATATTGCTAATTTTGAAGAATTTCTCTGCTCTGTGTTATGCACATCTCTTGCTTTGTGGCCGGGTCTACAGAAATAGCTGCCACTACTTCAATCACACATCATCATTTGCAGGACATTAAAGAGACACACTTTCACCTTTTCTAATGAGAATTTCTAATGAGAATTACACTATACTCAGGAGATGGAAAGCTAAGAATTCCCAAATCCCTTGAGCAAAGTGCAGCTCTTAATAATAGGATTGTCTTGCACTCCCAGAGCATTTGAAAGTCTCTGCAAAATGAAACACCTATTAAAATTTCTACGCTATTTCAACTGCAAAAGAGTTCAGACATCAAACATGTTCTCGTCCAGTGTACAAGCCTCTTTTCTAGGAACAGGGCTTCTTGGCAGTGTAGAGGTCTACAAACTTTTAAATATGGAAACTTTCCAACTCCCCTGTTAGGTCCTTTTCCAAAGGTAATGAGTCTTGACAAAGATAAGCTGAATTTTCATTTAGTATCTTACAGGAATCCTGGGACAAAAGAAGGTAAGATACCGGGGCCTGCACGAAAACTGTGGTTTTGTCATTTGAAAAAATACAGAAGTGGAGTGAAGAAACCCACAAATATCTCCACCTCCAAAAATCCAACCCATTGACCTCAGACTTTGAGAAAAGCTCTGTTTTTATTATTAAATAATAGATGTAGAAGTCCATATCCATATATTCACAGTATTTGCTCTTTCTGGCAGGAAATATTTCAAAAGTATTTGGGTTTAATTTCCTTAAAAATAAATCTCTAATGTTTGCTATTATGATTGGCATTACTTCTCTGAAGTAAGAACCAAACCTTTGTAATATTTTCTGAATTTCTCAATCTAAGGAGTCTGCCTCCATTATGAAAAGGTATATTCGAGTCCTTGGTTGACTTTTTGTGCATATTCAATTATATCAGTTTTTTTTTAGTTTTAATAAAAAAATAATAATTCTCTCTCTTCCAATTAGTAAATATCGTCAGCAAAGTTAAGTTGGTTAATACTCTTTTTTGCAAAATATTGGCACATTTCCTAAATTCACTTTAAAAAGGGTCAGAATAATATGTGATGAGCAACAGGGAAATGAGTTTTCCTTGGACACTGAGGAAACTAGTCAGATCCTAGTTACTCTGGCAAGGATAAATCACAGCAAAAGATACTGTTAGTTTTGAAATTAAAACATTTGACAAAAAAACTTACAGACAAAATAAACAGCATCCTTGAAGTCCATTTCTAATTGATTTTACTGATTCACCAAAGGTAGTAAAGCAGTGCTGTGAATTACTTATCCCAGATTTACATGAGCAGCTGAATTTGAGGGTGAAAGGTAAAATCAAAAAACCAGCTGGCTTCATCTGTGCCACAAATTCAATGAACTCTTAGAAAATGTGCACAATAGCAGCCTGCAAAAGCTTTTCTTAGCATATTGTACTTCTCAATTTTAAACTGAAGAACCTACAGGGTGTTAATAAATTGAGTACAATAGTATATCTTGCTTTTAATAAGATGTTTGTTCTGAAAGCACATTAAAGCCTCATTCAAAATGAAGGTGATAATGCATACATATGGTGGCTTAATAATAGAAATCACACCTTTCTTTCTTTTCTTACCTAGATCCTTCCCGCCACCTCTTTTTCAGAAGCTGCACATTTTTTAAATGAGTTGTCTGGTCAATAAGTAAAAAGTGTATTAGATGTCTTTAACATATTTGATTTTTCAGATAAAATGGAATGCTTGAAAGTCCTCAACAATGATTGAAGGCGTTTCTTTGCTTTACTCTAAAAGCTTTTTTGGCAAGTTCCCAACCATTGAAGCACTTCACTGCACAGATGAGATCTTTGCAATGATTTATATTATAATGTTACCCTCCTTTACTGAAGGTAAGCATATTAAGAGATGGTAAACAACCAACATCTAAAGACCAAGAGCTAGTTCCTCTATAGCTGCACATTTAAAATCTCTCCTTATCTATAATCTTAATTCTGATTGTATTGCTACCACTGTCTTCACTGCTACCTCTGTCTGTACTGCTACCTCATCAACCTCCTAATCGGTTTAAAATTCCTAAAAAGTGAAAAAAAAAAAAAAAAACAGAAGGATTACAAGTATGATTAATCACACTAACAGTCAGATTGATGCAATTTTCATACAGGATCATATCAGATATATAATGGGAAAAAAGCATGGAAGAGCTCTCCTATGGCAGCTCATATTTTAGAGTAAAATCAATGATTTCTAGACTGAAAGACTCACCTGAGAGAGTCTAGGAAGCTATAAAACTCCAGGCAAGGTAGCAAGCAACAGTACTCTTAAAAAGATTTTTAATGACATGGATTTTTTCTTTTAATTGCCTCTAAGATATTTTTCTTTTACATAACTAGTGCCTGCTACATATTTGTAAACAAACCAGAAGGCACAACTGAGACTTTCTGAAATAAGAATCCAAACATTAGGGGCAGGATGTTGGGGACAGGCAAGTAAACAGTGGGATCTTGTTCCCAGGAGGGAATGCCAGACAAATTCTGCACTAATCTGGTGAGGCTTATACCACGTCTCCAAACAAATTTCAGAGTGAACGTGTTCACAATGGATTTCTACACCGAGATGAAACTCTCCTTACCCAAAGTTCCTGCCTCACTTTGACAAACATTGTAGAAAACTGCAGAAANCCTAATGATGGAGATCCTGGGAAGCTGAGATGAGAGTGTTCTAAAGTTCCTGCCTCACTTTGATAAACATTGTAGAAAACTGCAGAAACCCTTGTTCCTGCAACATTCACAGTGAACTTTCATGACTCAAAAAGGTATTAGTGAGTTGACAAACTTTAAATAAGAATCAGAACAGTGCTTAAACCCACCCAATTTCAGTAAGTATGATTTATCCTTATTTCCTCTTCACCTCACCTTCCTACTTCTCCCAGTGCACACACACACACAGAGCTTCATCCCCATAGTAGAAAGATGTCCAAGTGCAATCACTAGCAGAAAAAATGTTCTTTCTTTCTTTTCAGTGAGCTAGGGAACATTTAATTTAAATTATACACAAATGAAGGCTACAGGTCACAGAAGAGGAGGCATACAGCCCTTCAGAGAATAAAATATTATCCTCCCTAAAACCTTGACCATCTGTCAATTGAAATCAATCACTTGGATGTTTTTTTTTAAGTCAGAGAGGTTTTAGAAGTGTGAGATGTTATCCAAAATGAATCAAAATTAATGGAAGATTTATTTCAGTTTTGGATCAAAGCATTGTGTGAAAACACAGACAGCTTTGACACTTTGCCTGTGTTTAGTGTTATTATAACTTTCACAAAATTATAAAGAATATTTGACTTACTAAGAAAGGATCCCACACATACTTTGCACCTGTGAGGACCAGTTCCCTGTGCTGCAGGTCTGGTGTCAAATCTCAGCTGTATCATTTTTCACAGATGCTCTTTGCACAAAAGGGGATTATCAGAGGTACAAGCCATGAGAGAGATGAGAGAAAGAGTATTCTAGTTTGTTTTCTTCACAGAGTTTTCCTTCTTTCAAGAGACAAAATGTGTGTAGTTAACTGCTTCTTTATAATGAAACTGTGCCAAAGCTGAACATTTAATTGTTTGTTCATTTATTTGTTTGTTTTCCAGCTGAAGCTTTTAAGATACAGTGTTTTAGCATTGTTATAACATCCACAATAAATTACAGACAGGCCTGAAAATCTTCAAACTGCAAGATACAACAGAGACAACTATTACTGCTCTGCTCTTGCAGGTCAGTGCTTGGATCAACTCTGCTGATAGGAGACTTGTTTGATCTTTATTGTCCTTTTCATCTTCTGTTTCTTTGCTGAGCAACTTTACACTACAGTTTTATGCAGCCAAAATTTCTACTAGAAAAAAAAAAAACAAGCAAACCATAATTCCAAAGTAATACTCCCATGACCTTTTGTCATTATTTTTAAGCCCAGCTGGTACATGAACACCAGCCTACATATTATCATTGGAGCAAATGCTGTCTCAAAATTACCAAGACATAGAAAAACATCATTTACACAGAAGATTATAAAATGATACTACTGGTTAAAAGATAAAGCATAGTGAAAGAACTTTTCCTGTGGCATTTTTATGTGATAATTAATCCTTAAAAGTCTGAGTTTCACTCTCTGTATAAATAAGTGGATGTTAATAGGCCATCCATACAGACACCCTTTTTAAAATACCAATGAGATACCCCTTGTGTTTATACATGTGTAAGTACAATTAATACAGCAACCCAACTGGAAACAAAATTGCTTTAGTTAACCAACCATTGCAAGGCAATCAAGTGTGGTATCAAATGTAATTGTAGAAGATTCATTTGGGGAATAACAGCAATTACTTCATACAGAATTATCCCTTCCTTATTTCAGTTTGCATACATTTTTTTCATGAGTCTCTATGCCAGAAAAATAATTGGACCATCACAAGTGTCAAAACCATCCCCCTTTCAATTTGTAGGGTACAAGAAATTTCAAACTGACAAGGCTGTTTCATTTAGATATATTGGTTTGTACCTCCAAGTTGTAACTGCTTTAATCTAAAGCATTCAAGCAGACTTAATTCCTCCAGCTGTACAGGCAGCTGGGGAATTGGGCAGTACCAACGGAGTAGGAAACAGAGAATGGGATTTCTTTATTTGCCTGAACCTAAGCATTTTTGATTTGTGTTTATAAACTTCACAGATATTCTCTTAAGACCTAAAAGATTTCTAACAAGGAGTATTATTTTCAGGCCATAGAAGTAAATTGCAGTTCAACTATTTGAATCAACTTTGTGCTTCATCAGGAAATAACAGATCACAATCCAATATTTCTTTTTTCCCTTTTTTACTTAGAAGTCATATTCTGAATTAATATTTATTTGAATAACTTTTTACCTTTAGAAAATTAATTAGTAATTTCCAAAATTATTTTGATATTTAATTATCAATGAAAAATACCCATATCCATTCTGATCCTTTTTTCTGTCACTTGGCTAAAACTAATGGTAAATATGTAAGATACATGCTCTTAATTCATTTTAGATTTTCAAAATGTCCAGCTCACAGCAGGATAACTGAGTTACACGGTGGGTGAGCAATGGGCTCACGGGTCAGGCACAGAGGTTGCAGTGGATGGGGGGACACCAGGTTGGTCCCTGTCACTGGTGGGGTTCCACAGGGCTCCATCCTCAGCCCGGGTCTCTCCAGCATCTTCAATAATTGCTTGGATGCAGGACTCAAAGGAATACTAAGGAAGTTTGCTGATGAGACTAAACTGGGGAGGCACTGTTGACTCTCCCAAAGGCAGAGATGCTGCAGAGGGACCTTGACACATTGGAGAGATGGGCAACCATCAACCTGACCAAGTTTAACAAGGGCAAGTGCCAGACTCCGCACCTGGGATGGGGCAACCCTGGATGTGTTATAGAGTGGGAAATGAGAGGCTGGAGAGCAGCTGCAGAAAAGGACCTGGGGGTCCTGGTTGAACATGAACCAGCAGTGCCCTGGAGCCAGGAGGGCCAGCCCTGTCCTGGGGACATCAGGGACAGCATGGCCAGCGGGGCAAGGGAGGGATTGTCCCCTCTGCTCTGGGCTGGGGCAGCCTCACCTCCCGTGCTGGGGGCAGCTCTGGGCACCACAATGTAAAAAAGACACTCAGCTATTAGAGAGTGTCAAAAGGAAGGCCAGGGGAATCCTTATAAGGAACAGCTGAGGTCACTTGGTTTGTTTAGCTCGAACACAAAGAGTCTGAGGGGAGACCCCAGTGTGGTCTTCAACCCCAGGAGGAGCAGCAGAGGGTCAGGTACTGATCTCTTTATTCTCACAACCGGTGACAGGACCCAAGGAAACAGCCTGAAGCTGAGTTGGGGGAGGTTTAGGTTGGATATGAACACATTTTTCCCCCAGAGGGTGGCTGGGCACTGAACAGGCTCCCCAGGGAAGTGGTCACAGCACCGGCCTGGCAGAGCTCAAGAAGCATTTGGACAATGCTGTCAGGCACAGGGTGTGACTCTTGGGGTGTCCTGTGCAGGGCCAGGAGTTGGACTTGATGATCCTGATGGGTGCCTTCAAACTCAGCACAGTCTAGGATTCTGTGAAACTGAAAGAAGGTAGGTTTAGATCAGGCATTAGGAATTCTTTCCTGTGAAGGTGGTAAGGCACTGCCACAGGTTTCCCAGAGAAGTTCCCTGGATGTGTTCAAGGCCACGTTGAACGAGGCTCTGAGCAATCTGGTCTAGTGGAAGGCGTCCCTGCCCATGGCAGGGGAGTCAGAACAAGATGAGCTTTAAGGTCCCTTCAAATCCAAACCATGCTGTGATTTTGTGATTTATAAAAGACTCAAAATTTAATTTTTTGGGGTTTTTTTTTCATCGTTTGGTCTGCTTGAAGTGGTTGGAATTTAATATACTATAGTACTTAAAACACTGGAAGAAATTATAATCTCATTCATTTAGAAATAGTACAGAAAAGTGATTTTATAGAAGTGGATTTGTAAGTCTGTAAATAGTTTAGTCTCCTAACTATTATTCTAAAGGACAAGCAAAATTTGTTCTTTAGACAATTTGGACAGCCTTTACACTAAATCACTAGGTGAAATTAAAGAAAAATGAGTCTGTGTAAGTAAATACGTGGCTTTTTCCCTGTACTAGCTTATTTCAAAGGACCGTATCTAAGATGCTGAATGTTGATTATACTGTGACATTAACCTGAAAATAAAATCTTTAATGCTTGCACATTTCTTTTGTTGTGAGCTGTGCAAAACCCACTCATATTTAGAACAAGGTGTTAGAACAGGCACCCTGGCAGTCTTTTGACTGACACATCCCTTGCAGCCCTGTACAGACTTTGGTCTCACAGTCAGCCTTCTTTGCCCTTCCTTTTCTGCTTGTGTTCCACTCAGGTCAGCCCAGATACACTTGTCCAGAAGGAATGCTCGTGATATTTTCTCCTTAGAACTCATAGGCTGTTATTTGGCTGCAATCTGACTGTCAAGGGCATTGCTGATCACAAGCTCATTAGAAGCAGAAATAGCTTGTCCCATGAGTTTCCTTCTTCAGTGACTCATGTGCAATGCTGCTGGAAGGGCTTTCATCACCCAAAACCAAATCCTGGATAAGAAATGAACCCCATGCAGCATGATATAGACCATTCATAATGCTATCAGAAGTACTTTAAGAACCCTCGAGTGCAGAAAGTTTTACGGTCTATCTTCTATTTTCCATCGCAGCCATTAGGAGAATGAATCTTCCAGTGAAAATTAAGTTTATCAGAAAGATCTGTGTGCAAACTAATTTGAGCAGGCATTTTCTAAAAAGTAGGCCAGGAGAGAAGAAAGATTACTTCTGGCAAAAATTGAACAAATTGAATTGTAAGAGGCTTAATACATTTATTTGAAATTTAATTGCATAACCTAATGTCAAGGTTATTATATGGTGCACACTGTTCTGATCCAAATTCAAAACAGTAAAGTACAATCTCAGTTTGCAGTTACTTTATTATAAATCCAACCACATTTTTTTTTCAATAGTGACCATAGCCTTTGCCTGAACCACAGCATTAATATAAAATCACATTTCCAAATTATTTTGAGATGTCTCCTCAGCAGTGAGTTCAGATAAAACCCAAAGCCTCTTTGCTATGACTGACTTCTACTGTGAAAAAAAAAGGGTACAAAGAAAAACAAAAGCTGAGGTGGTGTTGACATGATGTCAGAATGTACCATAGAAGAAAAATGATTAGAATGAGATCCTGACTGTGTTCACAGTTCTGCACCGAGTCCATCAAGCCTGCAGGTTTTGTTTTCTATTCACAAGAGAGACAGATCAGCAGAGAAGGTCTCTGCAGCATCCTTGTTACAGGACCTCCATGGATTATGCATTCTGTGTTTTCCCGTGTGTTAGAAGCTGTGCCTGTGCAGAGAGCACACTTAAAAGCATTCAGGCCGTACCCAGACTCTCTGGATTCCTAAAGCCAGTCACTCCTACCAGAATTACACAGCCTGACCTTAGGGGCTTCTTTGTCTGTTCCCAGATCTCCGAGTGCCTGAGTAACACCGAATCAGAATGAACATTTGTGCTGGTTTTGAGTGAGTTAGAATTAATTTTCTTCATTGTAGCTGGTATGGGCTATATTTTGGATTTGTGCAGGAAACAATGTTGATAATTCTGGAGTGTTGTTTTTTTTTTAATTGCTGAGCAGTACTTTTGCACAGCCAAGGCCTTTTCTTCCTTTCACAGTTCCCTCCAGTGAGGAGGCTGGGGGTGCACAGCTGACCCCCTGACCCAAGGGATATTCCACACCACACGGAACCGTGCTCAGCATAAAATGCTGGGGGAAGAAGTAGGAAAGGGGTGGACTTTTGGAGAGATGGTGTTTGTCTTCACGAGTCATCATGAAGGGCAAAGGAGCCCTGCTTTCCNCTGTTTGTCTTCACAAGTGATGATGAAGGGCAAAGGAGCCCTGCTTTACTGGGGATGGATGAACACCTGCCTGCCCATGGGAAGTGCTGAAGGCATTCCTTGTTTTGCTTTGCTTCTTGCATGCAACTTTTGCTTTACTCGTGAAACTGTCTTTATCTCAACCCATGAGTTTTCTCATTTTTGCTCTTGCAATTCTCTCCCCCATCCCAATTCAGTGGGAGTGAGCAGGTGCCTGTGCAGTGCTTACTTGTCAGCTGGGGTTAAAGCACGACAACATTCTTGGAAAACCATTGTGCATTTAACTGTGTCACTGTGATTCTCATGGATGTGCAAACACAGTCTAGGTTTGTAGCAGCACCACATAAAAGTACCATCTGCTTTTATTTCTGAAGGAACATGGAATAAAGGCAAAATAAATAACTTTGACACTTAGCAGAGAACTATAGCCTAAAATTAAGAGGCTTATAATCATGCAGCCCAACATTGATTTGACCAGATTGGTAATAAAAAAATCAATGTTGTACATTTTAAAATCGTGTCACTTATTTTTCAGTGAAGCCTGAAATGACTAAAGAAGATAATTTAATGTTTGACCAGTTTAGGGCCTCTTTCATGAGTACTAGAATACTGAAAGAAGAGATGCAGTTATTAAAATATGGAAAGGTATTCTAAAAAAATAGTCTATGACTCCCAAATCATGCAGATAACCAAATCCTTCTGTATTAAGTTATTTCCTGGTTTTTTTTTTTTCTTTTTTTTTTCCTTCACAGAAGGAAAAGACAACTTGTAAAAATCTTTTCTATGATTCTGTTTCAGTGTTTGGAATAAGCCCACTTTTAACTGATAGCAACCATCACTCAGATGTCTCCTCTGTAATCATTCCCTCTCTGTCAAAACAAACAGATGTCCTGTGTACAACTCAGAGCTACATCCCTGGGTCTGTGAAGCTCCCTACCAGCTTCTGAAGGGAAAAGTGCACTTTATTCTCTAGACACCCTGACTGAGACTGTTTACTGAATTAAATAAAATACCTATTCACAGTCAGTAAACCCCTCTGTAGTGGATATGTAAACAACATACTTGTAAGACTACAGTTAACATTTCAAAGAGGAAAAATCAAAGAAGGTTAAAAGGAGAAAAACTGAAGCTTACCCCAAACTCATCCCTCCACTGATGTGATGCTTGGTATTTCTCTGCTTCTTTAGCAAGGCGCTGAAGAACAAAGAGAGAGAGGACATGAATTTTTAGCCTTTACTAATTCTTCACATAGAAATGTCTTCCTCTTTTACTTTTCTCATATACATGTTTTCGCTCCCTAGATTTTATATATCTATGCTTTTTTTGCATTTATTTGAAAATTATGTATATTTGAGTAAAGGTGAACCATCTCATCTAAAAAATGTTATTTTTTGTATTATTTGATATTTAAGTACTGTAATAAAAAACATTAGAAAACTTAAACTTCACTGAAATATAACTTAAGAAGTTCTAGTTAAGTTCAAAATCCATCAAAATCCTGCTGAAAATACTTTCTCCTTACACAAACTACCTTGTCTTATGTGCAATAATTTAATCTACCATCCAATAACAAGTACATATTAGAATATTAAAGCACCATGTCATGGACATTTATTTCTCCATTATATCATTTAGCTTCAATTATAGAAACTACTGACAGCCCTGTGATTATTAGGAACACATAAAAAGTCAGTAATTTGGGACTAGCTGGAGTCTGATTTCATGGATTGAATTAGCAGCTGGAGAGTAACAGGCATGTTCCTAGAGGCCATTTTCCCCATATTTAATACTTTGAATAAAATCCAGTCTTTTCACTTAGCTCCACAGGAAGCTAAGCATGGTGTACAGGAATTTGCTCTTTTAAATCAATCTCTTGTACAGATACATCCATTAGATTGGACGATGTGTTCCTCCTCATACAAAATTTGAAGTCTTTGAAAAAAAGCTGCTTGGACACAATTCTTAGAAGTTTACAACAATTTTGCACATAGAAGTTTCCAAGGTAATGCATGTTCTCCAGCTAAGCTGCACATGGATCCCCCATCCCTGGAGGCAAGCACCCATCCCTAAAGCAAGCCAGCTCACTCTGAAGAAGGAGCTACCTGATGTGAATGTAGTTCGTGTGGACTCAGCCATGTCCTCATTGTTGAGTGACTACTTACTTTTAGAACTCAATTATTTTACAGCCCAATAAAAATTTTAGCAACAGTTTTTAGGGAGTCATGGTCCCTTTCTAACAGACAAAGCCTGACTATGTCCACCAGATAAGTAGGGATGAAAATGCTTACTGTGAAATAATAAGTCTGATGGCCCTTTTAATATTCAGACCAATCCCTACACAAAATGAACTGGTGTCTAAGTTACACTTTCAGTTGAGTCACCTTGTCAGTTCTTGCTAACAACCAAAAGGAATATGCCCAGAAAGTCAATGTAATCTGGAATTAGACATGGTGCTGTCAGAACATCACCTCAGACCTGTCCCAGACTGCAACTGCCTGTGCCACCTCACCCCAAGGGCAACCCCTCTCCCCACTCAACAGCTACCAGGATGACTGATACATTTCACTAATCAGAACTTAGGACCTTTTCCTTATTTTTAGGTTTGAAATCATTGTTTAAAACCGGAGAAAACCTCAACAAACCTGTGTGCTCTACTGCCACAAAATGTGTCCCCACTCAATTATTTTATTGTCAATTCAAATGATCCTTAGCTAACAGAAACATACCAGCACCTTTCAGGCATTATCCACTGGAGATACCTCAACAGTAACCATGTACCACATTAACCAAAGAAAAACTATGATATCATTCCATAAATTGTATTGGGAAAAAGACCAACCCTCTCTTGACTGCACTGGACAAACACCTACAGTATTTTCATTTTTATGGTAATATACTAGAACAACTTTGTCCATCTAATTTATTCACTCACTCAAGCCCGTTCCACATCTACATTTGTATATCCTCTGATAAATTCAATCTGATTAAGTCATATTTCACCAGATTGTAGCAAAGCAAGATATAACACTTACTACATGTGTAAATAGCTGCAGTTAGCACTGCCCTCAGATTTCCTTCACACTCTGCTCCATTGCCTTAAAGGTACTCTGAGAACCACAAAAGACAGCAGAACCCAAATGCACAAACTGATAGATGGATTATGGAAAGAAATATATACTCATCATTAACACTACTAAGAATTTTCCATGGAAGGAACTGCAGCCATGCTTGAAATTCCTCAGCTCCACTGGTCGATTTCTTAGCTAATCTTCACTATAAAGTGAAAATGCTTAAAGCAAATTTTAATTTAAAAAATTTTGGTTTGGGTTGTTTTCTCTTGTCTCAAATGAAGGGGGAAAAAGAGAATAACCCTCACAAAATAGGTATTGTATTATTCTCCTTTAGAATTTTTCAGTAAGGTTTCAGTTAGAAACCATCCCAACTGCTCAAGTTACCTTCTAAAATAACCCTACATGCAATGCCTACAACACTTCACACCTTAAAATAGCCTCCAAAATGAGAGGCTGTCGTTGGAAATGTGTACAGAGCTCTGTCAAAGGTAATCAAGCTCATAGGAAAGTCCAAGCAAACTGTTTAGAAACAATAATAACCAATGAGAAAACAGCTGTTCCTTGACTCCTAGAACCCCAAACCCAACACCATGATGGGAGTACACATTGCAAGACAAGAACATTCAGACAGGCTCCAGCAACAGGCTGAGACCCCTTTTTGATTTCTTCATCACTGCTTACCTGAGGAATCTCTGCATTTTGCTCTACTGTCGAAAAATCATTATTTTTTTGCTGTTGTTACAGTTATTTGATAAATTTTTAAAAAATTTTATCAGCAATGTATCCGATACTTTAGCTGGAATGTATATTTAGAATGTACTTCCTAGTACCCTGTGTCAACACTCCTTGGCCAAAAATAGCTGGGCAGCTGAGCAAACTCAAGTTACCTGTGCCTTTTATTGTGGCACAAGGAGAGACTAATTTTTCATCTCTCAAAGAAATCATGCCTGCTTCCTTTTGAGGTATGCAAATGTCAGGTCTGGCCTCCCCTGTTTTGATGGAAGAGTCTCTGGAGAATGCTGACAGAGAAGCTGCACAACAGCCGGCTGACACCTGGCACTTCCCTTTTTCCCTCTCATTACAACGAAGGTTTAATAAGCCAACAGCTTCTTTAACACCATGACCCACTGCAGATCCCTAAAGGCTTCTCCAGCAAATGCTAAAATCCCAAGATTCAAATTTTTATGTTGAAGTAAATAAGAATAAACGGTCTAAAACAATATTCCTGTATATTAGCTTTTAATAATTTCTTCCTCCACGCCTCTGTATTGTGTGCTGTGTAAATGAAAGCTGTGAGATGTTTTCATGCCTTGATTGAAGCTCTATTTAACATCATCTTTTTGGATACAGAGTATGAAAAACAAAACAACGCTAAAAAGGGAAAAAGAAACAAAAACTAACATGTAACAGAAATGTTCTGGCTTACTTCAATATATTTAAAGAACCCTACTTCATGCAGTCTGCTGGAGAACACAGATTTACTCCGAAGTAGTAAATAAATTGAGAAACCAGGACCAGGGAAAGAGGGCTGCAAAGGCTGAGAGAATGCTGTAGCATCTATTCATCTGGAGGATGCCCGACAGCTGTGAGATGGTGTTTCTAAGTAAGGGATCAAAAGAGCTGATGCCAGATTTAGCCAGTGAGATTGACACAGTAGATGATGTCAAATTTAAGGTGCTTGAAAACCCTTTGATTAAACATGCAATTAGTTTAGTAATTTTTCCTAGATTAAACAATTACTTCTACCTCTTTTTTTTTTTTTTAATTATTAATGAGAACTGCTCTCTCCTTTTTTTCTAAGTAGAGTGCAGCAGGATTATTTTCAGGAATTTCCAGAATACCTACCTCATCAATAAAAAAATAATTATCCCTTGGAAAACAGTCACTGCCCACAAATAAGTATTTTTAATCAAACTTTGAAAGCAGTCAAGAGGTACCTTCCACTAGGTTTCCTTCTATCTTTCAAAGAGAAACGTTGCCTTTAAAGGAAAACAGCTATTGAAAAGCTAGATAAGGTGCAAGAGATAATTCACTCCACCAGCCTATAAACCTTTCTTTAACTTTTAAAAGGAATATAAAAGATGATACACATACAAACACACACACAAATAATAAAAAAGCAAAACAACAAAAAAAGATCTAAAGCCCAGCTGCTTGTCAATCTCAAAACCCTCCATTTTCGAAGGCCTTGTCCCCAGTTTGAGTTCACGTCACTGTCTGTGAAAGGCAGCCTTTGATGCAGCACAGACTGCATGAATCTTTATCTGATCTGTAAAGATCAACTCCCTAGAAGGCCTATTCATCTTCCAGCCCTCACTTTTTTTACATATATGTAATATTTTTATCTCCTCCTAGCCAGCACAGGATTCTGTCAGCAAATGGCCCAATTAAAATCATATTCATTACAATTAAATGTTTTTTTTATGCTTCCCACTCTCCTGTAAGTATTTTATTTGAAAATTATATTCAAACACTTCTTGATATATTTAACTATTATAAAATGTATAATCTTTGAGTTAATAGGTATCAGTAGCCTCACAAGCTTTCTAAAACACAAAATCCATGTATTTTTTAGGTTATTTTAAGAAAATAAATACCCAGGGAAAAGATATCAATATCAAGCTTATGAAGAACAACGTAGAATACCCAGTGACCTTAAAGTCCTGATTGTAAAATATTATCCAAATATTCAAAACTTTTCTTGCATGAACAGCGCAAAAGCCTCAAGGAGTGTGGGTAAAAGTGGTTTAATATAGTTTTCATATGTGTGTCTGAAATACAAGTAGTTTTCTTCCATAGTTGATTATGAATTGGATATGAATTACAAGATGAGGAAGAGATTTTGTAAGATTTAGATTCTGTGTCTGAAGTGTCAGGGCACTGACTGATATTGTTATTTCACTGCAGGTTTAATACAGACTGACAAAGTCTAAAGGATTACATTGTCATCTCAGTAAGCTGTTACATTCTATATTAAACCAAATTAGAACTACTCTCCTCTACCCTGATTTTAGTGTCTTTACATGTATAGCATATATTATATTTTCACAGGAATCCGTGGTAATGAATTATCCAAATACCCATGAATTACACTATTCAATAATAGTATCCTTTTACATAAAAAGATCACCTAGTTTGTACGACAGAGAATGTTGAGTTTTAATATTTCCTATTTCAAGTAAATTTGTTTGTTTTTAAAAATATTGTGATCACTAACACTGAAGCAAAAAAGTTTCCACGATAATTCCTATTTCCCTATGTCAAATAAGGACTCTTTTTCCTAAGATTTGCTGTATTCCATTATGTAAACGCCATAATACTTCAGCATAAGTGTAACCAGAATTTTAAACATATTTTAAAGATTTTTTTTTTTTTTTTATATAGCCACCAAATACAGGTTTTTGGTTTTTGCTGATCTGCAGCTTGGTTATATTTAAGGTATTTAGAGTGCAGAGTCACAGCTTTTCTTTACTCTGACATCTGCTGTGCCACATGATGGAAATGTGATCTGAGCTCTGTTAACGAGGATATCTGAAGCATGTAAGGGCACAGAATGACTGTGTTTATAATTGGTCTCCTGTACTCTATACAGAATTTGGGTCTTGTACTCCTCAGCTGCTCTCTGGGGACAACTCCACTTCTGTCATCTAAGGCAGCAGTTGAGTCATATTCATATGGAAAAAGGGTATATTAGGGGTCTGCTGACACTGTGATACTTACCAAGCACTCTTCATATAAAATTCCTGGCCTAAACATAAATATAACTTAAGACAATCGGGAATTAGCACTATTTTTTGAAAAGCTAATGTCATTACACTCTGGACAATGGTTGTCTTCCACTTTATGAACAATTAACAGCAACCTAAAATGTTAAATTTATTTTTTTCTAGTTCAGCTGTAGATTAAAAAACTCAACTTTAATTAAACAGTAGGCAGAAAATTACTTTCCACAGTTTGTCTGCTTTTCCAATGCATTTCAAGCCATTTTTGCTTTACTCATATGAACAGTCATTCTATTTCAGACCTTCTAATCAGTTTTTCTAACAAGATGACCTTATATCCAAAACAAGGTTGTCATGTTGGGTACAAAGAAACCTAATGGAAAAAAATTATTATTACCTTCTACGTATTTAGAAGACAGGGCTTTAAAGGATTTCTGTATCTGTTAATAGCTATAGTGAAAATCATTCTTTATGATTCAAGACAACTTTTATTCATATTGTGTACTTAAATGAAACAAGGAAAAATAAGGCTGATGCTCTTCAGAGAACTTTTATACTTCTCCTGGTTTTCTAGTTCCAAAACATATCAAGCCACTGGTCTGAATAAGATCAGAAATCAATGAGAAATCAAATCTGAACCAGAGTACTTGAAATAACAATATTTCAGGTGAACTTAATGCTTTCTGATATAACTAATCACACATATTATAACAGGAAAAACTGAAATAAGGAAGCCCTAAATAAATGCATCCCACATGTGCTTTTGACATCTAAAGCATCACGTGCAACCACCTGTCACTGACAAAAGTGTCATATAACAAAAGTAAAAAAGGATAAAACCCAAAGAACATTTGTCACAGTAACACTTCTCCATTACATAAAAGCAGCTCTTCTCTAAAACATGAACTAGAAATAGCTCTTCCCTTCTATTTGTTCTTTTCTTTTAATGTATTTAAGGATTTCCCTAACAGTAGCAAATTAACAAAAAAGAAGGAAAAAAAGGCATAGCAGCAATATTTCACGTCCTAAAAGAGTGGTGAAAGAGTCTTTCAAATATATTATACTATATTAGGATTCTCAGTTAAGTTTTAGAAAGAATCTAAAATCCTTTAGAAGTAGTCAAACGTACAGATATTGTCAAACCCTTGTTTCCTTCCTGAAAACAAATCATATAAAGCTGGAGCTATATGCACCACTGAAAGTCAACATTGGAGGAGAAATAACTAAATAAATAACTAAATAGGCTAAACCCCATACATTTAAAGTTCTAGAAAAGTGGTGTAGCTCAGTATGTTCTCAGGGGAGTGCACAGCCTGCAGAAGTTGCAGGGGGGTGCTTCCAAGTACTCATTTATAGCTGTCTGAAAACTTACTGGTTTCACCTCAGCTTTGTCTCTTATGTCCAGAATCCTAACTAGAACTAGGAAGTCCATTGGTACCAGATCAAAAGAAACCTTACATGAGCAGTCAGAGGGAAAAATGAACCACAGGTCCAAAGGCATTGCTGGAGGATTCCTGAGTACCAGAGAACAAAACAGATCAAAAGCAGCCACAATGAAGAATGCAGGGAGCATAAAATTGTCTTCTGTGACTGCAGCACCGAGTCCTGTCCATGAAGCATGAAATATTATTTGTATGAAATATCTTACATACTTAATACGGTGCAGCATGAGTGTACAAATTAATTATGTTCAAGTATTATTAAACAGCACAAAGGAATGTAGTAAATTTGCATCAGAAGGCAGAGAAGCAGAATTTCCACATTTACGGGGATAGGGAGGGAGGGAGGAAGTTCAGCTCCCAAGCCAGAGTATATTTCTAGGATGTGTGCAATTGGGAGATTTGAGAAGCTGGGCAATATTATGACAGCTCGATACTGCCAAAAATGTTTCAGTAGACAAGGGAGTATGAGAGTACTGTAGATAAAGGCACAAAGAAATACTATTAGAAGAGAAAGATAACCTCTCAAATGCATCTTGACATTTAGCAGTGAAATCTTAACTAGAGTGCTGTATAAAAATAGGGAAGACCACTTCTTTTAAGACATAATGTATCCTTCTCATATGCAGAGGTTTAAACCCCTTACAGCATATTACATTTCTACTCTAATAATTCATATGCCTTAAACATAAATCACATTAGTGTTATATTTTTAATCAGGCTCAAAGTGAAGGACACACGCTGAAACCACTAGACTGAAACTGCCAACTGCTCCAAGAAATCTCAAATTGCATAACACCACCAGCTCCAGCTCACTGCCTGCCGTAGGAAACTCTTTTGAGCTTGACAGCTGAGCTAGTAACTTCAGAGGCGTGATTAGAAAATGACATGTATTCTGAGTAGGCGTGCCTTCTTACCCTGGTTTTTTCACATACTTTCTATCAACTCAAGGAGAAACCAGAACGATGTAATTTATTTTTAGAAATATCAAAATTAACTCACTTCAAAAAAAAGTGTTCTAAAATGTCGAAAAGGTAATTTAATTTTCCTCTGATTTAAAAAAAAAAAAAATAATTTGATGCAGTTAAGCCTGCTTTACAACTCCTTTAATACCTCCTCAGTAAGTATCCACTTAAAACAAACAAACAAAAAAAACTCCCCAAAATACAACCCACCCATTTATACATGTGAGCAGAATCATTGAAATCTGAGTAATATCCAAATGGGAACAGATATAACTGAAAAGGGACAAGGGAAAAGTAGGAAAAAAATAACAAATCAGATGAACACCTCCTTGCAAACTACAAGGAGAAGAAAACATTAATAGGGACTGGCATCACTTATGCAAGAAAAACACTGAAGTCAGTTACCTTTAATCGAATAGGGGATGTATAAGCAGTTGCATCTTGTCTCATCATATAATCAAACAGAACAACAAATTTCACAGAATGCTAAAGTATTATATGAGTTTAGTAACAATATATCGAATATTATCATTTTATTTGCAATACAACTCAACAATTTTAAATATATATTGAGTATTCAAAACACTGTTTGCATTATTTTGGTTTAAAATGATAGCTTCTGCTAAAATCACAAAATTGGAGTTCAGCTAGGTAAGAAAACTAAATATAGAGAAGTGCAGTGAGTTCTAGATTTACTCACAGTTTGTGTGCTACAAAAGACATTTGGATGTAATGCTGTTGTAATCCCAAAAGAAGATCATAAAGCTGGAGATTTAAAATCTCTGCTGAATTGATAAGCAAGTATCTCTTTTGGCCATGTCACCAGAAACAGCATTAAGCAGCTCTCTCAGATTTGGATGGGTATTTATAGAAAGAAGAGTAAAACCCAGAACTTCCAGAAATAACAGAAGTGAACAGAGCTCATTTATCATCTCTTCCTCTGCAGAATAGGACAGAAATGTTTTATTTCACTAAGACACATTCATAACCTAAACTATAATGATAAATTCCTAAGTAGTTAAGGATTTATAATGAAATCAGGACAGCACTGAAGTCCACAGCAGCATTTCCAGAAATGGGCCTGTGACAATGCAACTTCATTAATAATAAAATGTAGACCTTGAATGCTGGAACCAAAGTGTGAATTTTAGAAAAATATCACATGCACCTCAGTTATCAGATGTATAAAATAAAATGTTGGATTTGACTTATTAGAAGTCTGTTCAAAAATGAATCAACTTCTTAAAATATAGATATATTTGTTTAAAACTGTAGCTGAATAACAAATGTAGCATTAACAAGTCAAGATAGTGTCTCAACAGCATTGCATGTCAGGCAAAAAGATAGAGCAGGTGGTGGGGTATAGCTGCTGAATAATCAACTTGATCTCATCAGCAGTCCGGGGGTGAGAGCCAAAGAAACATGTTACTGTTGGCAACAGCAGAAACAAACGATACATTAATACTGCATGCTATTTTCAGGCAACATTTCCCTAATGGAAGTAATTCTAGTCAAAAGGAATAAGAAAGTGTTTAACTGTGAGTGCTGGAGAAAACCGAGTGCAAAGGAAAATGACCTTCCCTTGGCAAAGTGTGATTTTTATTTTCCCGGAGAGCCGGTGTCAGACCCCGCAGCCGTGCTGGGAACACAGCCCTGCTGCTGCGCCTGGCTGTGACCCGGGGAAACACCCAAAGCCCCTTCATTTCTTTCTTATCACACGGAGTGCAATAATAACATTTGTTGGGGTGCCTTTTGTAAGCGTGGCAGGCAGAGCAACCCCCAACCTTCCCAGAGAGCAGGGCCCCGCAGCCCGGCGGCGATAAAGGAGGCGAGGGAGGGTCCCTGCATGCGGTTCCACAGAAGAACTTTAATTTACAGGGCGTGAGGGTTCTCAGAGATGAAGACAAAGACACAGCAGGGCTGTGAGGTTTTGTGTGGGGACGGGGAGGGCGCAGAGAGCCCGAGGGCCGATGGTCCCAGGGCACAGGGGGTGCATGGGCGGGGGTGAGGGACAGGGGCCAGCAGGGAAACCCCAAGGAGTGGCCAGGAACGGGGAGCAATGGGAGAGTGGGGAAGGGAGAACATTCTGGAAAGGGAGGCATACAGGGTGGACAAGGGGAGGAGAGATACAAAACCAATAGCAGGAACAAAAGGTGCGTACATAATGTGAGGGAACAAAGGATTTTTGGAGGAGCCGATCTGCTCACCCCATGAGAGATCTCTCGGCTCCTGCCTTTCAGGAGGAGATTGAGGCCTTACAGGCCACCACACAAGTCCCCACAAACATTCTGCTTCTAAACTTTCCCAAAAACCTTTCAAAAGAAGTGTTGCACACCCAACTTTGTGTCTCTACTGGACAGGCTGAAGTTTTAATGGTCAAGCGTAGCCATGTGAAGTTTCTAAAAACAATTCAGGTCCTTTGTTAGTCATGCCTTTTCCATAAAGGGTTACATGGGATTTACTTGTTCCTACCCTCCAATAAAACATTATTCCAGACTGTAATGTAAAAACACCTTAAAATTAAAAGTAGACAAAAATGTAAGGTGAAAATGCTGAAAATGGTGTGTTCTACATTTACATGCATTGTGTTGGTCATTACTTCTCTTCAGCATCTTTTGTCATGTACATGTCATATATTGGCTAATTTATGGTCTCTTTGTTCCAGGCAGAACAGTCTCTTTCAGGGCATTCTTGTGATTATAGAGAAAATACAACCTCTTTAAGGTATACCATTAACCATTAATCATGTTTCTGCACTGTAAGACATTTTAAATGGAATTTTATGGGAAAAAATACTATTTTTCATTATAAAAACTAATACCTCCATCTTTAAAACTAATGCATATTGTCATAACTACAGAAGTATTTAATAACTTATCACACCCATTGTGAATTCAATACTGATAATTGTATTTAACACATAAAGGAAAGTAAAGCAGAAGGGTGACATAATGTGACCAAAGTCCCACAAAACATAATGTTAGTTATGGACCAAAGTCCATAAGATTTATCCCCTGAGTGAATCCATAGTATTTTTCTTTTAGTTATTTTCCTCCTTTTTCTATGATTATGTACATGAGCTATAACTATGCTTACGGAATGTATTTGATTGTCTGTCTTAGTGACTAACGTACATATTTGAATCAACATTCAAACTATAATTTCCTTCCAATTTTTTAAAAAAGGAAAAGAAAAAAAACAAAAAACAATTAAGATTGTTTTTAGTGTTACCCTCACAGGTGACATTTGAGAACTACTACAAGAGGTTTGGGTTTATGTATGATGACTTCCACCAAAAGGTGTTTAATTAGGATGTCTCACACTTTTCTCTGTATGAAAATCTAATTGCCACCTTCAAGCTCAAAGAACACAATCAAGAAGCATTATCCTATCTCAAAACTGTCTAAGCATCTTCCTCATGTCACTTTTACATCTGGTGTTATTTTATTTTTCAGTCTTGCATGCTTCTTTTCTATAAAGGTAATATACTAAACCATGCCAACAAACTTAGCACCCGCCAAAAAGTGTGTTTTCTTTTATTCCAGCTACAGCTACTTACTGAAAACCATATTCAGAATAAAACTGTGAAGAGCACAAAGAAATAAGAAACAGCTAAGCCATAAACTAAACACACATGTCAAGAATGTCACAGTACAAGTCAAGCAAAATCTGGAAGCACCTTCCCAGACAGTACAGGTAGGGGTACAGGATGGAAGGTACAGGATGTTTGATGCACATAACTCAGTATGATGCAGCTGACTACAGCTGATCTGAGTTGCACTTAAAAACTCTGCCCAAGAAGAATTTATTCCACAGTCCTGTTAAACTGGCATGTTAGATAGCAGAGATGATTTTCAGAAATCAGGCTGAGTGTTAAATTCAGATACCTGAGCTGATACTCAAGGGACTGGCAGATTGCTCACGGTTTGGAGTGTTTTAAACATTGCAGGATGTTCGTGTATGATTTCATAGAATTGCATCTGGGCTATATTCTCAAGGAATACTGGAAAACAGGTAAGTTTTGTAAGTGGAAAGGCAGATTCTTCGGGGCACTTCCTTGTCACATGAAACACTAAGATTTGAGAAGTCAGACACTTTGTGCCCTCATTTAGGTCACTGGCAGCATTGAAACTCTGAACCTCTACTACCTGAGCTGAAAAGGGACTCAGTGCCAAGGAAAAAATCATCTTACTCTTCCACATGAAATACAGATTTAAATGTATCTTTCAAATCTATAGATTTTGATGGATACACTGCATTAGTAAAGAATAAAAATGCAGCTTCGGGTTTTATCAGACAATGACTTTTGACTCATCATCCATCAGTATGGTAAATGACATAAATGACAGCAAAATACATTCACTTGCATATACAGCAGAAGTTTCAAGCATATAAACCCTGACCTTAAAGCTGTATTAAATGAAATTACATTAAATTAAATTAATTACATTAATTAAATTCAATTAAATTAAATTACAGCTAAGTTCAACCATAGAGTGAAGTCTTCACCTGTATCCTGTGATCAGGTGGTTTTAGCAAAGTTGAACCAAGGGTGCAAGGAATGGTTACAGTGCAGAAACTTGGAGACCCAGGTGAGAAGTGACAACAGGAATCCCTTCCACCACCCTGCTTGATGACAGTGTCACTGCTTAGAGCTCTGGTTTAAAACCAGACTGCTTGACACTCTTTGTCAGCTGAACAGCTACATGGCTCATTTGGGTCAGGTTAAAGAGAAGATGAAAAAAAAGGAAAATTAACTTTATTTAATAAATTGAAACTATAAACATTATTTTCAAGAAGTTTTTCACATTTCCATCATTGCTCACTTGCCAAGTAACACCTTTAGCAATACCTTTCTCAAAACCTTAGATCTTGGATTTATTTTTATATGTGTTACTAAACTTCTTACTCCACAGGAAAAAAAAAAAAAAAAGGAAAAAAAAAGTAAAAGCACAAAAAAACTGAAAAAAAACCCTCAGATGTATAACCCAGCTAATACTGTGTGGGGTAAATAAAAAAAAAAAAAAACCAAAAGCAAAGCCANCCCCCCAAAAACACAAAAAACAAAAAAAAAAAAAAAAAAAAAAAAAAAAAAAAAAAAAAAAAAAACCACAAAGAAAGAAATTCCAACAAAGTTTCAGATTTTTTATAATCACAAGCTTACCAAGATCATAGGATAAGTTTGAGGGATATGGCTTTTTACTTTAAAAAATAAATAAATAAATAAATAAAATTCTCTTTGGAATGGGAAATCTTAGCAGGCATAGGCAGATATGTGATGCAAGGAGCCCCGGGGCAATACAGCAAACACTTCCCAGCTTCTGGATCCACCCATCCCATTTTGTTAACTCAGCTGGGGGTGGTGGTAACAAAGCCACTGCTGCTCTGACACAAACTCTCCACGGGAAAGCTGGCAGCCACCCTCTGGAGTGCCCAGAAAAGTAAAAAAATACAAAAGTGGCAACTTCTGCCAGCTCCTGCTTTTTTTATGACTACAATTCAAAGAGAAGCTGCTTTAATGCAAAGCTGCTGTGGATCTCAATCCATCAAGTATGGTGTTATCCAACAAAAAACGAAAGAGATTGCTCATATAAATACTTTCTGGAAAAATCATAGTAATTAATTAGCAATTTAACTGGAAACAAAGTCACTGATGTTCTGTGCAGTGTAAAAATAGTGTGGAAGGGAGATTTACTTGCACTCTCTGTGCTGGAGTTTTACAGGTGCTGCAAGCTCAATAAACTGCAGAATGTACACTGGATTATAGTACTTATGTACTGCTGAGTTTGTAGAAAACATTATTATATTGTATTTACATAATAAAGTAAGAAATGCATCATAAAACATACGCTCATTTTTTGAATGTATATATAAAGTACACGTATCTTGCTCCAAGTGCTTCTTAACATAAAAGTATATGTGCTAACTAATGAAAAAAACAAACAAAAAGAAAAACATTTACCATATTAATAGTTTGATATATCATTTTGGGCCAGAGTGTATAATCCGGACAGATTATGCTTTGTTACAGTAGTATAATGGGGGTTTGGTGTTTGGAGTTTTTTTTAGCTGTTGAACTGTTCAGCTGATTAAATAGCTTATTAGTTTGCACCATTTCTAATTCTTGTGCTTTTAGCCTTTTAACAAAACATAAGGGAAAGAGACAAAAAAGGGTCAATAAAAACTTCAAAAGTAAAACTGACAAATTAAAAATAAAAAAAAAAAAAAACTAAAAAAAACCCCTAACTTAAAAAAATCCAAGCAAAACACCTCACTTTATCTAAAGTAAAGAAATTTGAAGACTGATTAAATTGATCCTACTGAATTACTACCTTCAAAAGATCATGATATTTTAAGAGCAATATCTCTTTGCTTCCCAAATCATTAGTCATTGTCTTTTGTGATTTTCTTGCTTAGGTAATTCTGTGCATAGTTTTTAGCCTACTGTTACCACACAGTTGTATAAATATTTGTGTATGAGGTGGTGGAGTATTCCAAGGTGAGCTGACTGCAGTCATTATAGCTGTGGGTGTGAAAATGGTAAAACTGCTCATTCTAGTTATAGAAAATTTGACACCTTACTTACAGAGAAAAAAAGAAAAAAAAGTAAACAAAAAAAAAAATACCCTTCTGACATCTGACGTTAGAATCCCTTTAAACTTTGAACAATATAAAGGATGAGACATTTTATGAGAAAGCTGAGAAAATTAGGTTTTAGTGTTGAATAAAAATCTCTTCTTAAAGCCCTCCTTGCCTCTTCTATGATTTGCACCAGCATTTCCCATTTTTTTTTTGTCAACTATGAACAAAGCCAGTTAAGTAGATTTTGTAATTCGAAGGTAAAGAAACACTTTCCTCCCACTTTGGGCAATACCTTGCAATGTTTGCAGAAGTTTCCTAACAGTTCCTGTCAATCCAGAGTAGTGAATATACCAAACAAGGGTTTTACTTCACAGCACGTAAATAAAAGAAAAGCCTCATTAAACCAAATCTTTTCCAAGGCTGATATAAAGTTTCACAATAATCAAGCTCATTTCAGTGGAAGAACTTCTGGCTAATCATCTCTGTATTTCATGTGCAACCAGAAAGGAATCTGTATTAGACAGATATTTATGTGCTTGGTTTTATATACAAAGAACTATTTATGCTTTCCTTGAGCAATAACATTTGCAGTGGGCTAAGGGCTGAATCTTCAATATACACTTGAATTGTCAATACATGTTTTAGTATCATCTTCCCTCTCTTACTATAAAACTAGTAAAAAGTCCCAGAAAACATATTCCAGTTTGGAATAGGAGGTTATGTTTCCTAAATATACTTGAAATGTTTGTTTTTCAAATATGCAGTTTCTAGGTATAGCACATTTGACACTGCCATAAAAATACTGTTCTTCCTTTTTTTTTGAACAATCAAGTTGTCAGATTTGTTTTAAGTGGAATCCACAACATTATACCAAAATCTGCTCAGTCAGTGGCAGCTTATTAAACAGATCTAGGTTTGTTTGGGTTTTGCTGTTGTTGTTGTTTGTCGGCTGCTTGCTTTGTTTTGGTCTTTAATTTATGGAAATAGCCCTGCTCAGATGATACAATGAATGCTAAGCAAAGGATGTTACTGGTTCAATTCCTAGATAGGTTATCTGTGAGGGGGATGGAAGGAAAATCTGAGAAGTTGCAGCACAAGACAGTCATGACCTACCTGCCCTAGAGATCCAGGTAGCTTTCAAAAATCAGTGGGGTTTATTAGAGCTATATGGCATCTACAGACAGTTTAATTCTGATCCAAACACTCTTTACCAAAAATCTGGCCTAAGCAGAATCTCCATGGTTTTAAGGAGGGGTGTCAACATTTCTTACTACCTTAAAATAGATGAGATGAGCCCAGATCCAATGTTCACTGAAACATCATTTAAGAGCCCAACCTAAGAAGGTCTGTGGCAGAAGAGACCCCAGGAATTTATCCCCTACAGAACTATTCTTCTATATAATTATGATCAATATTAATTGCTCTGCATTATCCTCTTGCAACACTGTCTTCTCTCTTGCCTGAGACAAAGCAGCCCAATTTATGGCCAGGAAAAAAGGATCAGATTTTCAAACAGCATAATTTCTCTGATCTATGCAAAATACTGTTTAAGTCTTTTAGGGATAAATCCACAGCATCGAGCAACTTACAGTGAAAGGCAAGGTACATGGAGGTCTCAGTGTCATCTCATTTATACTGTTCTTATTCAGTTTTACTCCCTTGCCAACTATAATTTCATATTCTGCATTTATAATTCTATCATCCTTCAACATACAAGGATTTAATGTCTGTCACAAAGACTCAATAAACCATATGTGTTCATGTGTATACAATGCCATTTCTATCTCAGACAATATATGTATGCTAATATTTCTGGGTTTGAGAGCTTAACAGCTGTCTAAAGTACCCAGATTTGGTACTTAAAACAGCTTTGTGAAATCTACTATTGCCTTACAAACAAGTAAGTACTTTTATGCATAATAGAAATACTCCTTATTAGTGCGTTAACAAAACCATTCTGTGCTATAAAGAACCCTATTATTTGTTCCTGCAGCACGTGTGCTCAGCCTCATTACGAGTCAGGGGACCCATTTCTGTGCAGGCACCACAGCAATCACTGCAGAATTGGCATGCAGCAACACAAGGAAAACTTCTTATGCAGCCAAAGCCTTTGGATACCAGAACAGAATAGGAATCCCTTAAGAATAAGTGTTCAAACACAATATTAGAGCATATCTTGAAGTGTGGCTTAGCTAATAGCACCGACTGAGCTGAATTGATTTTCTTCAGTTATTTAAATCTCATTATATATGCTCTATTTAATTCTGTCTCCACTTAAATTGATACAAAATATAAAACAACCTCTAAATAATTTAGTGTGGAAAAACATACAAGCTAATTAAAAGGTAAAACTTGAAACTCAAACACGTTTAAAACCTCTCTTTTTATTAAGGCATCTACTTTCTTTGTCTTGAAGCTGCCTTTTTGTTTCTTTGTTTGTTTTGGAGAGACAATGAGTTTTTGTAAGGCTTTTTTTTCTATAGTGAAAAGTGCTTACAAAGAGGCCCCTAGGTTTCTGTTGCTTTGATTTTATGCTACCAATAAAAGTTTCTGGTTTTTGCAGTTGTGTTGAAATTGCAATTAAATTAATAAAACCTAAATTATGTATTCTTAACCATGTAATGTGACTTTCCAGAACTGCAAATTAAAATAAAGCTCATTATGATTATTAATCACTCTGTTTTAATTATAAAGTGAAGATTTAAATGCCACCTTACAATACAACAGTAAGGTCAGACTTTGCTCAGATGTCACAGGGAGGGTTGGAGGGGGCAGCAGAAAAGGGTATATTAATGCAGCAGTGCTTTCCATGGGTGATCTGTGTGCCTCAGACAGGCAGGAGGCAATAATTAAAAATTGAAAATCGTCTCCTTTTATTCATGATTTGCACTAGTGTATACTCCCCTCTTATTCCCAATTGGTCTTGCAATGGATATTCACACATTTGGTGCTGAAGCTCTATTTGGTCTTCAACAGTTTTTAAGGTAAAGATCTTCCTGAGAACATAATAAATTAAAGTAACACCTAATTAGTATTTTTAATTAATTCCTAATATCTAGTTTCAAATCTAAAATAATTACCACAGAAACATTTCTGATTTTGTGTTACCCTGACTGAAACTGTATCATCCTCAATTTGTTTTCTTCTTACTTTTGCCTGTAATTTTTAAAGTAGTGTTTGATCCTTCAAAAGACCAGTTTCCAAATGCACATTAAATCACATATTTTCACATTCTTGCACAGTCCCATGTCTAGAGTTCTGCAAATAGTACACAGTTCCAAAACTTTTCAGTTCTATTTCTACTCTTCAATTTTTCAAATCTATTAATGAAAATTAATCTATGAATCTATTACTTAATCTAGTAATGAAAATCCCTTTCTGAAATAAGAGCCACACTTTTAAATGAGTCACAGTTTCTGATAAAATAAATCTGACTATTTCAAACAAATAAAGGAATGCTTCAGTTATATTATTCCCAATATCACTTCTCTTAGTTATCTTCCTAATTAAGTCAGGGCATCCTGGAACCAAAGCTCTTCTTGAACCCGTTCTCATTTATTACTCAAACTATTTTCTGTCTCTTTCTCTCACACATACACACAGAAATTGTCGCCTGCAATTGTCTAACCTACAAAGCCAAATCATACAGAACCTGGCAACATCCTTGCTCTACATTGTCAATTGGAGCCTTAGATCTCAAATGGGAGAGGAGCCACCTATCATGTTTTTATTTGGAGAAGAGTTGCTTTGTAGCTTAATTAAAGCACTATCTGACAGTTCACAAGATGGGAATTTGCTTATTCTGCAAGGTTTGACAACATCTTGAGCTAAAATGTGATAATGCATCTTATGCAAGAAATAGTGAAATATGACATTAAACATTAGCCTCCAGCTAAAAAAAAAAATCAGCTTTAATAATTTTATCTTTCATTTATTTCCTCTAATTTACTTAATAGAAATATAACTGCCTGCGTAGCAAATATGTATGTATCTAGAATCTTTTAATTTAAATTTTAATATACTTTAAAAGAACACGCATAGTGAGCTGTATAACTATTCGCAAACACCAAAATAATTATTTTTAAATAATAATACTATATATAGCATACACATACTTTAGATGTATTTTACACATTCACAATTAAATATCAACTATATTCCAAGGGGCTTAGGAGTTTTCTGAGTTCTTTGTGGGAGTTTTTGTTTGTGTTTTTGGTTTCTGGTTGGTGCTTATTGCTTGTTTATTTTCCTGTTGCCGTTTTAATTTAAAAAAAACCCATCTTTATGAATGAGAAACTTGTATTGAAAAGGGCAGCAGTGTTGTTAAAAAATAGTTCCTTACATGCACAGTACAATTATTGGCCCAAACAGGCATTATAGCAGGGAAAAGGAAAAAGTGGCAAGGATGGATCTGACAGCGAGACTCACCTTCCTCTGAAAGCTGTTGTGTGTGTTGGCCAGACCAAGCAATAGAATGAATTTCACATGGATGCTTCTTCACCCTTCAGTGTAATACAGCTAAATCAGAGCTGTTTTCCCTCTGGCATGTGTGACAGAAATAAATATGAACTTCCACTCACCCCAGTGTATGTCAAATCAGAAGAGACATCCTCCACCAGTTTCCACAGGAAGAACATGTGTGTCTAAAGTTTTAGTGCTTTCAGGTGTGGCTGAGAACAACTTAAGGATACACTCTGGCAGCAATATTGATAATTATTGTAATTATACTTATATAATTAATATACTTAATATATGTATTATATACTTAATTAATGTATTAATTATATACTTACGTATATTGTAATATACTTAATATATTATAGTAATATAATATATTATAGCATATTATATATATATTAATA